>CM075289.1:11855910-11876730 GCA_037672795.1 Lagerstroemia speciosa | reverse complement strand
TAATAATATGACTCTTACTATGAGATTAAAAAACTCTAAATTCGATCTTTACTAATAGAATTCCTTATGTTCATTTCTTCCTTTCTTCCTCTCATCTCCTTTTACTGCTCGCTCAACTGCAAAAACTCGAGGAACTGTTCGCTTGGGGGGCATAACATGCAGGATTATGTCATCTACAAAGTCTCTCTTTTTGGGAGAAATTCTTAAGTGATCTCATCCTACCTCATTACATCAATTAAAATGTGACAAACGAGCAAATTGGTATCAATCACCTGAGCAGTTTCTAAAATAAATTTGATTGGTTCTTCTGCGCCAAGTTATTGCGTAGTAGGATCATCGAAGATGGAGGGAAAGTGGGTATTCATAGAGAGAGTATTGTGTCATTGACAGTAAGTACTGATATAGTATTATAAATGAATAAAATTAATTTATTTTAATATTTTTAAAATAAAATCATAAAGATTATGAAAATCTCGTAAATAATTAATCATATTGGTTTTTTGATACCACATCGGAACCGTAGTGATGTTATATACTCGTCACATATAAGACTTCTCATATTCTTGAGTCCTCTAAAAACTCGAGACCCTTACTCCTTTTCCGGATTATAAATTAATAATCATCATAGATAAATATGACTTATGTAATAGTATGATTCTTACCATAAAATTAAAAGATTATGAATTCGATCTTTACTAATAGAATTCCTTATATTCATTTCTTCCTTTCTTCCTCCCATCTCCTTTTACCGCTCGCTCAACTGCAAATTACTGCTGACCCAATCAATATTCCTCATTTACCCCAAAATTATTTAGGAAAAAAAAAAAGACTGAGATATTTGTACGGGAAAGAGACGCAAGAAATCATCTCACCCAAACAAATTAAAGAAGGCCCATAGCTAAGTTGCATGGTTGGCAAAAGGTCATTTTCTATACTGACGCTAAAGAGGTTGTATGATTGATTCACAATCCACGAAATACTTTATGGGATTGCAAGTATATTGTGTCCGCTTTTTTTTTTATCTCAAGTAGAATATTTTCACTATTGGAATTGTGTGTGGATCCCGAGGAGTAGCAATATTGAAGCTCATAATTTATGTCAATGAGAGTGTAATGCAAAATCTTACGACTTGTACATTTTTTAGGGCTATTATCTGGGCCCAAATTTTCATTAGTTATTAATATTATTTCTTTTACTGATAAAAAAATAAAGAAGATCTCGAAAAAGATACACACAATCCACATTTATCTTTTATTTATCAGTAAATAGGAATGATAGTAGTAATAATGACTCAATCATTCCGTATATAATGTTCGAACTTTTATGTTCAGTTATAAACAAACAACAACAATACTGACACTAACTTTGTCAATAAACGATACCAAAAATGTAAATAGTTTAGAAAAACGGTATCAATCCAGTTGGATCCCCACTCCATCCATCTTTCCGCATCTATACCCTTTGTAGGAATTCGTGTCATTGGGCATGCTCAAGTCCTAAACAGTTTTCCAAAAACTAAATATATGATATAATTATAATTATAACATAATATATTTAAATGGGTTAATGAATTTGACACATAGACATATAATTAAACGGGTTTAATTGCATCGTGTAGGGTTACACGAGTTCAACCTTGTTTAACATGTCTATGTAAATGGATTATATGGGTCAACTTATTTAAAACTGAAGCCCGTTTAGGGTCAACCCGAATTTTCCTGCTTCATGTCGTGTTAGATTATCGTATAATATCAAAAATTATCAGGTCTACTTTCCATCACCAGCTATTACTTTGATCTGACGTTTGTCAATGTCACGTCAATATCACATCGATATCATCTCAGTTTAAAATAATGTAGGTGACAGAAATGATTCAATATTTAAAATTTACTTATAAAAATTAATAAAAATATAAGATTTCCGATGCCTTTATCTCAGAGAGGAAGAGATAAGATCCATTATTTGTGAACAATGTTGCCTGCATTAATGCATCAAATTGTGGTTGTGTCTCTTTTCCCGAATACAAAAATCCAGAAATGCAAATTATCATCTCAATCTAAACCCTATAAATAACACCCGAAAGGTGTTAGGGTTTTCTCATCACTTCCCCTTAGCTGCATTAACAAAACATCATTTGGAGACAGGTGAGGAAAGATGGGTTCCAAAGCTTTCATTGTGCTAGGTTTTCTTGCCGCAATCGTCCTCCTCTTCGCATCGGAGGCGGCGGCTAGAGACCTAGCCGAGACAACATCTACCGGTAAGAAATATGGTGAGTTCCTCCTTAGAGTTATACTTTGACAAGATCCATCCAATTACCGAAAAAACCTTCCAAGTTGTTGATCGTAGATGAAGTATTGAAAATATGTCTATTATTCAACATTCAAGTTTTGTTGGCAGCTTAGTGTCATTTCTACCTGATTCTATTGTTCATGTGTACGTAATATGTAGTTAATCAGGTAGTAGGTGATGCCAAGTACCCAGGAGGATATGGTGGACACCGGGGAGGCGGCCATCGTGGGTACTCCCCTCCTGGCGGCTACCAGGGGTACCCCCCTCCTGGCGGCTACCGGCGGTACCCCCCACCTGGAGGCGGGTCCACTCCTCCTGGCAACGGCTGTGGGTGCACCCCTCCTGGCCGCAGCGGTGGGTACCCCCCTCCTCGGGGCGGCGGTGGGTACCCTCCTCCCGGCAGCGGTGGGTACACCCCTCCCGGCGGCGGCGGTGGGGGTTACCCCCCTCCCAGCAGCGGCGGTGGTTACCCTCCTCCTGGCGGCGGTGGGTACACCCCTCCCGGCGGCTGGTACACCCCTCCTAGAGGCGGCGGTGGCTACCCCCCTCCCGGCGGCAGTGGCGGGTGCCCTCCTCCTGGCGGCGGGTGCCCTCCTCCTGGCGACGGGTACACCCCTCCCAGCGGCGGCTACCCCCCTCCCAGCGGCGGCGGTGGCTACCCTCCTCCTGACGGCAGCGGGTACACCCCTCCTGGCGGATATGGCGGGTACCCCCCTCCTGGTGAGGGATACGGTGGGTATCCACCCCCGCCTGGCAGGTACACAGGACGTGGTGGCTACAGGCAAGGACGCTGCCATTATGGTTGTTGTGGCTACAGCAACAATGGGCAGTGTAGGTGTTGTGCCTCTGCCACCGAGGCGGCCGAGAAGGCGGCAGAGTTCAAGCCCAGAAACTAATGCATGCCGACGCGGGGTGTACTCCCGATGTCATGTTATTAGTAAAAGGAAAAGATATATACGAAGTGATTCGTATTTACGTAAATTTGAAGTTTATTATAGTGGGGAATAAATGAGTACGGTGAGCACATCTATGTGAGTGTGGTATGGTATGTAGATCAATATATATTATATATGTGTGTAATGTAGTGTTAGACCAAACTACTGAATAAAATGGCAAGACCTGAACTTCTCCTTACTTTGTTTAGTATAACCGCTGCATGGGAGAGAGTCTTATCTGTAATGGATTACCATGTGTAAAATTTAAAAGGAGAAAAATCAATCATAGGTGGCTTGATTTTATTAGTCGTATTGTATTTTGAGTATTGCCACGTGGTGATACTATTACATACAAGATTTTCTCGTTACATGGAGTACTCAGAACTAATAAAATTCAGTCATTTTGATATTCTTATTTTACAATTCTAAAAGTAAAAGAAAACTTGTAAATAATTTAATCTTATTTATTTATAACACCATATAAGTATTACAATGTGATATATCCGTTATATATAAGACTTTCTCCAGCGTCTAAATTTTATTTGAGTACGTATATCACCATAATTCGTGGAACACAATAGCGAAGAAGGAAAAGAAAAACGGAATCTACATATATGAGATCGTAGTTAAATAATTAACATTTTATTTCATGCATTGGTCTCGATATAGAGGGCCTAGCCACCAGAGGCATTGTCCAGTACGACGTAACTTGCACGATTAATTTTGTCATTGAAAAGGTATCTCCTAAAAGAAAAGGTGTGCACATGAGTCTTACTAAAAGTTCAAATTCACATTATTCTCGGACGTGGGATTTAGCAGTCGTCACAGTCAAGTCAACAGCAGGGAGTCCTTACAAGACCGGGCATTGACCCCAGCGACCGGCACTAAGTATTTCAGTTAGATTCAGCTGATCTTCCACCAAAAACAGGTATACGTTTCCATCAGTATTTGCAAATCAACGAAATAAAAAGGGAGCCCTAATTTCTACGCATGCTTGCCAAATAAGAGATCTTCCAAAGAGACCTGACTCCCATGGCCATGCGCCTATCCAGAATGATGTACATGATATTATTGCGCACTCGACAAAGTTCGATAGAGAGATATGATTTGACAACATAACACAGGCTAGCTATAGGTCAAGGTTTTCTTAAACAAGGTAATGTGGAACCTCTTTTCCCATCCTTTCTCACATTCTTCTTCCATATCTAATCTAAGCTCGGACAAAGGAAGTGGATAATGGATCCACTGGAGAATGTGGTCTAGAAGTCCACACAAATAGTGTTCAATATCATGTCTTCATGCATGAAACTTACAAAGTCAACAACAACTTCCCCCAATTTTTTTTTCCTTTCTATTTCAATTTTTAGGTCATTCTATGTGTAATTAAGGGTTTTATATGCTTAACAGGAGATTGAACAGGGTCTCTAACAATCGCGCTAAGGAAAAGCACGTATAGTAAAGTCTATGTTTTATTCCACTCGTTAGTAGATACCAATATCATATCAAAATAACATAAAGAAAATCTTAAGAATATAAGCTATCTATGTTCTGCCTCTTATTCATTAACTTAGTCCTTTTGCTGAAAATGGACTGGTCTCTTCTATACAAGTCAATGGAGCTGCTGTGTACTTAGTTAAGCATCTCTGTACTCCTGAGAGACCAGACCCAAACTCATCTTCGTGTATCCTGGCTCACGGTGTCACCATATTATGGCAGTATTTACATATAATACTAGCATATAAAATTTAGTTATTTTTATAATTTTTTTAATATAAATCCAACAACTATAAGAATAATTGAATTCATTTGTTGATGTCACCGTGTATGCACTGTCACAGGGCCACACCGTCTTGTAAAACACTTTCTCCATCTTAATGGGGTTACTTGTCGATGTGCCCTCGTTGGGTTTATGATACCACTTGTCTTCTCCATGGGCTCTGATTTCTTATTTTTGAGCAGTCCCCGGTGGCATGTTTCAATTTCGCATTTTCAGCCTGCATTAAAGCTCCCCGTTGTTGCTTGCTAGAGGAGAACTAAAGGTGGATGACTGCATGCCGCGCTTCCTTATCGAAAGATAACGTAATAGATCTTCTATCGATTCTTATACGATGAGCTCATCGGACTCATCTGATTTATAAGAGAATTGAGAACTGTGATTTAATAATTTAATTTTTTTTGGAAATGGGTTAGTTCACTTGTAAGCCAATGCAAAATTTTTCATGGTATCATAATATGTTATCGAGTGGGCTCACATCGCACAAGGCCCGACTTTGGAATTCGTGATCAATTAAACCCAAGACTGGAAGAGAATACTCGACCCTTTGACCAGTATTTCAAGTACGGAAGAAAAATTCCGACACATATGCTAATACGAGGATAAAAGAAAAATGGCCATTTCGTGATAGTTTATCTATGACAGGAAAAGAAAAAATATCCGACTCGATGTTAATTGTTAAGGACAGATACTTTAGGGCACATGTGTAAGTCACTCTGCAACATGTAGGTGACTGTTAAGATAAATAAATCTCACATTAGAGAGTCAAGAGTTTGAATTCTAATTTATAAAAAAATAGAATACTACTTAGTAGTTTATTTTTTTTCAATAAAAACATATTCAATTTCTTTTAAAGACTAAAATTTATGAACAATAAAATATTTGCAACTTGACGTTAAAAATAAAATAAAATAAAATCATATTTGCCGTGCACTTAATTTTTCCTATTATAATACAATTGGATGGTTACAATTCCCAAAAGGTTATGCTCATCAGTGGAAAAGCCATGGCAGCGCTCATGCGAAAGAGAAATTTACGAAACTCGATATCATAACCATATTTCAAAAATATTGTGGAGTGGAAAAAGTAAGTTTAGTCCAGAAGTATTACCTCGAAATCGTTGAACAATTCAGTGTTTTAATTAAATGTGCATAATTAATAATTTAAATTAAAGAAGAAAAGAATATAAATTTATAATCATTTTTTTTATATGCTTAGCGCTTCAACCACCATACCTTATCACCTCCCAAATTCGAGCAACTCTTATATATAATAGTATCACCACGTGATAATATTAACGTAAAGATATTGACTAGAACTCAGTTACCTCTATTTTCAAATTTGTGTTTTACAAAAAAAAAAAAAATTGGAGTCTCTACGTAAACACTATCATGCAGTGACAGTACCGTTACATACGAGACTCTACCCCTGAACTCGAAATCGAAAAAACCTTTAATACACCATACAAATTTTACTACTTATAACAGCTTACTCCGTTCCGTGTGTATATTCTATTTTATCATCTTGGTTTTCGCAGAGTGGAATCGGTTCCTCGGGCCCTCATGAACACAGCGCAAGACCGGATCACATTCCACCTGTCCCTCGGCGGCTCGGTTCCATGCATGCAGGTGTCTTCATGCGGTGTGGTCAAATGTTGATCCCAAATTCTCCACACCGATCGACACCGATCATTCAACATTGTCGACGACCGGCCCCCTTGTCTTGTTCCTCTACGTTGTCCTTTACCGCCGACCCTCTCTGCTCTATATAAAGCGCCGATCGATCCTCCTCCCACGGCGACCACAGCACCCAGTTGTCCGAGCCTGGTCTACAAGGAAAAGAAGATGAGTTCCAAGATCCTGTGTTTCCTCGTTGCCCTGCTCGCTCTACTCCTTGTCTCGGCTGCTGCCGAAAACAAGAAAGACGAGAAAAAACGTAACTTGTAACTTGTAACTTGTTTTTTTTTTTTTTGGGTTTTAGATCCATTCTTATCATTTCCAGGAAAGTTTGACTAGAAATGACTTATTCTTTTTTCAATGGTTCATGGGAAGTTCGATTCCTGAATCTGCTGTCCTCCTCTTCCTTTGATGTGAGCAGAGTACGTAGTGGTACAAGAACCGGATCAGCTGCTCGGCGATGCTAAGAACGAAGGCGGCAGTGATGGCTGGGGCGGTGGCGGAGGAGGAGGCGGAGGCGGCTGGGGGGGTGGATGCAGGCGGTGCTGCGGGTGGCACGGGGGACGCTGCTACAGGTGCTGTTCGGATAACGAGGTCCCGAAAGATGCCAAGGAGCCATAGAACTAGCCACCTAGCTAGCTAGCTAGCTAGTTAGTTAGTGAAAAATAAGTTCCTCCCCACGTAGAAAATGGAGGCATGAGGCCATGGTGTAATATATATATATATATATATATATATATTTGCATGCATGGTTATATATATACATATATATATATATATATGCATATGTATGTACATATGGGTGATGTGCGAGTGTGCTATGAAGTTATGCAGAAAAGGACTTTGCATGGCTTTAGCTAAGCCTACTAGTCGGGGTTAGGTCCCCGATGGATTATGTAATCCTTTTCCTGCCAATAATTGCCGTATCCTTCCTCACGTGTCTTGTTGATAACGAATATATTTCTCACCTTACTACTTGACCATGTAAGCATAGTTTTAAAAACCGGACCGGACCGGCCCGGCCGGTCAGACCGGGAACCGGACACCAGCCCGGTCCGGTTTCATTAATTACTCCATTTGCATCAAGGACCGGATTGGACAGTGTGAACCGGCCGGACTGACCGGGTTTTATTGAACCCATAAGAACCAGTCAATGAAGAAAAATAAATAAATAATAAATAATAAAAAACAGGAGTCAAAAATAGAAAAAAAGGGAAAACTAAGCTCTAAATTAATGTATAGAATATAACAATCTTATTTGTAAAGTTGAAATTATAAATTAATGTATAGAATATAATAATCTTACATTCATATTACTAATTTTATACCATTATAAGTATTATTTGTAAAAACTCGGTTAGACCCCATTGAACCACGGTTGAACCAAAGAACCCATACCTTGACTGGTTTCCGGCCCGGTCTAGTTTGAAAACTATGCATGTAAGTATGAATATTAGAGTTTTTAATATCATATATATATATATATAATGTTCACAATTAAATTTCATGTCAATTTGATTTGGTTAAAGAATAAATTTGAATTTATAAAAAAAATTAAGTACCATATAACATATTAGATTTTTAGGTGGAAACAGATATAATAGTAGCAGGGGTTCTCTCGTTGGTATGACGCCACACCGTGGAACTCGTGATCGATTAAGCTTGAAATCGGAAGGAAAACATGTAGGTCATAGCTCGAGTGCATGAGAAAAAATTGTGATTCTTATGTTAGTATGAGGACATAATAAAAATGTTTTGTCTAGAGGTAGTTTGTCCACCTCAAGATTGGGGAAAATTGGTCAGTTGCTGAGGCACGTGACAAATGTAAATCATGTTACCACCAGAGGGTAAATGTGGAATAAATCTCATATCGATTGAGTTAAAAAATAAATTCAAATTTATAAGAATATTGAGATATTACCGTCTAATAATCTACTTGTTGTAGAAATTTAGGTGGAGATTTTACGTATAATATATATGGACTTATAGGGCGTGATGTTACAAAAAGAAGGTACCAAATACGGTCGTATTAAGTCTGGTTGATCGATTGTTGTGTTGTACAGTATCTCATCCATGATGTGAAGGGCATGCTAAACATGTTCAAGTTGAGTGACCTATAATTAAAGTTATTTTCGATCTTGATTCAAAATATAAAAATAACATTAAAATTATTATATGTAACGAATATATTATATTATAACAGTTATATTATATTATAAGTTAATAAGGTGCAGTCTTTTTAATAATTTTTTATTTTTATAATGTTATAAATTAAATAAAATAATTAAAACTTTATTTTTCAACTGACATTACAAATATTTTCACAGACAAAATGCCGTACTGACAAGGCACGACAGAGTCCTCTGTTCACATGGTGAGGGACGTTGTGCACCGAGTTTTGATACGTCACACCACCTCAGTTCGTCGTCATCCTACAACAATACCTATGACTGGTCTTTGATTTGTTGTAGGTTGTAATTGTCAGAAGAATAGGTTGCCACTTTAACACCTCTTTAATCATGGCCCACGTATCGACAAACCAGACAAATTCTTCGTTGAAAGTCAATGATCACACACTTCGTTAATGATCGTTTCATATATTAGTAGAAATTGTGGTATTACATTTTTTTTCAATTTAATAAAATATTCAATTTTAAAAAATAATACAGCATCTTTTTACTAATACATCAAATATTTATTTATCTAGTTCAATAAATCATTCATGTATTCAGTTTACCTACGAATTTCTCTGACGAACCCTGTGCTAACCCTTGCCCAAGAAGCACAACTTGCTAACCAATTATACGGTTGATTACCGTAACAGTATCGTCCTTAATCTTAATAAAATGTATTTTGAACGATTTTTTTATTCATTTTTTCCTATGTAGTTGGGTTTGAGCAATTGAATATATACAAAATAATTATGAGCCGTTAAATAAATACATGATAAATAATTATAAAACATTAATTTTTTAAAAAAATTTCAATATTTGATCTTGAGCTTACATTGCACACCCATTTCTGGTATAATGTAAGCTTATACCATAATTTATTCCGATACAATATAAGATTTCTCTCCCAGCATAAAATATTATGTATATATTCACTTAAAAGCTAAAATTACGGATAATGGTACCCGATTCTTCTAATAAAACATGATTCTTTTTATAAATTGGATTCGTAAATTTTTTTTTAGCGTACATAGGAAACGCATCGACTTAAAAAGGGTGAAAGAAATGAAATATAAAGGAGTACAGAAAGTTACACGGATAAAATCAAACTACGAATCTCTAGGTGAAAAGGAAAAAGCAGTTTCTCAAAATAGTTTAGTTAAATAAAAAACTTTACTCATAATACGGGTTGGCATGCAGTGTGCCTGTACATACATACATATATATATATATGTGTCTATATATATATATATATATTCTCCTCCTCCATAATTGTTTTCATTGATTCCATCGTCCTTCTCTATTTCCTCCCTTCTCCTCCTCCTCCTTCTTCCTCCTCCCTGAAATGCACCAGGAGGGAGAGATTTCACACTGAACTGAAGCAGCAGCAGAGATCCATGAAGAGGAGGAGAAAGATGGAGCATCCCAATCACCAGCTTCACAGCATATATACATACATATAATTACATCCACGGAATAGCATCCATCTTTCTCGGCGGAGCTCCGGCGGCCGCTCTCCTCCGGCGGGGCACAGTTTTTTAATTCGGCGGCGTACATGGAAAGGCCAGGCATTAATTCTCTCTTCTTTTTTCGTCACTTTTCGTCTTCTTCTCTTCAGTGTTCCTCCATTATCATAGTGTAGCCTGTAGGCATGGTTAGATTTGGCGAAGCCATTGGAATCAAAATGTGAAAATGCTCTGTGATTGATTCTCAAAGGCAACGAGATCTGGTTTCTGTTAATATTTCTCTCTTTTTCTTTTATTCCGAGTTTTGTTATTTAGATTACGAGAAATGTTAATATTGAAATATTTCACTTTTAATAAAAAAAATATTTTAGCTCTCAGTACAATGCCAGATTATTGGTCTTGTTAAAAAAAAATAAAATTTGTTGTAAAATAATTATTAAATTACTGTAATTTAAGAATTTATTTAGTTTTTTCTATAAAAAAAATAGACATACAAATCTAAAAGGGATATAAGAAGAAAAAGTATAAATAAGTACAATAAATTTTATTGGCGAAAACTGAACTCTAGACGTTCTGATCCTAACTCGTGAGCACTGCATCAAACATTCTTTCTCGGAATTTCATTTATCTGAAATTAAAAAATTTATCTATCTTACTATAAAATTTTAACTTATATAATTGTACAACTAAATACTATAACTTTACGGTGTGGTTTGGTTGCTTCCATTGCTTTGTGTACCAATTAGGTAGTGTTTGGTATGTTGTAAAGTGTGGTGTAATCTTAGATTACACTGTATTTTACATCACAAATTACAATATTTTGTTGTAAAGTTGAGTGTAATATGAGATTACGTGAGTTAAAACTTTACAGCGTGATTGGTAAATATATTACATCTAAAACGCTTAGCATTATATATCAGATTACATCAATTCTACAACAATTTTACCTATTTTCATCAAATTTTATAATTAATTTTACATTATTCTAAATACCACAATATCAAATTCCAATATATTTTCCAAGAAAATTTTACCACTGTTCAAATTTTTCATGTAATATGTACTTTTACCGTAATTTAATAATATTTGAACTAAACACCCCTTATAACAAAATTATATTTATGTAAAAAAATGATTTTGTATAATAACACTGATTTATATTTGAGACCGAGAGGTTTTATGATTGATTGGAATGGACTTTCTTTCTCTTTATACCTCTTATTCAGTTATAGATTATAGATTATAGATTATAGCTTTTTCTCCGATCACAAAAGAGAATAATAGAAGTATGTGAAAAGTTTTATCAGTGAAAATTAAACTTGAATGATTGACCTCTAATCGAGCGCGGTTTTACTGTATCGTAATCTCACTTGTATTATAATTTTTTTGTTTAATCATCGGAAAAAGATGGACTATGTCGGAAGGAGATGTCACTCTTTCAGAACCGCACGCCTTGCATTACGCTCGAGGGAAACTTCGTTTGACTTTTCTACATATACATATTTGCCCTTTTTTTTTTTCTCAATTTTCAATAGGATTACGGAGTAAACTTAAATCAATAAAATAATCGAGTATTATCACTTAATAACCTAAAATATTAGGTGGATATGGATCAAATCTCTTGTATACCCGACCCGAATATGTTACCATTTGAGGCTCACACTTGTCAGATCCGAATATGGAAGGAAATGGTATCCCATAAGTTAGAGACCGAAAGAAAAATGTCCGGCTCGTGATTAGTTATTGAACCAAATTGTGAAACTTGTGAGAAGTAAATCGAGTGCGAAAGAAATAGTTTTACTCGATGAAAATTGTTAGCACAAAGACGGAAGAAAAATGTCATTCCGTCCCAAAAGACAACAATTAATATGCACGCGTGCAAGCACCCACGTTTTCAGCCGTTGTTCCCTTAGCTGTGAAAATTACAGGTGACGGTCTGCCGAGGGTTGTATATCCAATTAAACGGCGACGTTTGTATAAATTTCAACTTCTCTCCAGCTCCGTGAATATGCATCCTTTTTGTTCGTATGTTTTGTACAATTCCTAACCTTTATCAATCGGTACACTGTCTCATTGTTCCTCAATAATGTCATTTACTTTCTGTTAACGAATTGTGCCGTGCACGGACTAGACTGTGAGTCAACTCGGCCACGAAAAGGATCAGTCTAACCCGACTTTTTATCGATCGATCCGACTCCACCCCGAGCTAGTAGCCATGATTCGGTAGGATCTTCTTGACATGAACTGGTGCAAAACAGCTTTTAACCTGCCTTCGATTCAACCTCTTCAGTAGTAGATGGAACCAGACACCTGGCATCCACACGACCCGACTCTGGTTTCTCGGGAGCTGGATTTTCAATCTCTCGTTGGACCATGACTAATCATGTTCGAACTAGATCGATCTATCAAAGAGTAAAGTTCTACCAATCGTGGACTCCTTTTCATTCGCATGACTCGAATAATAGATTTTATTTAAGGAAAGAAATCATCGAACCACCACAAGTAGTCAGTGTCGAAATTAAACTACACCTGGATTTTGAGCAATGTGGGGCTCCTCTTATGGAGCGTTTAACGATATCATTACACGACAATACTTACATGATAATGCCAACGAATGAAATTTAGTTATAAACTTATTTTTACAAATTTTTAAAAATAAAAAATAACTTTAGAAATAATTAAATTTTATTGATTTGTATCAACGTGTGAATGATAGCACGTAGTGACGCACACAGTCTCTCTCGTGTGTGGGCTAGGTTGGCTTGGGCTGCTGGGCCGGGTCTCTACAAGGGCCTTATAACAATATGGGCTTTGACATGCAAAAAAGAAAGTCAAGCTTAAAGGCCCATAAAGATCCTCTCAAGGCCTAGAAAGTAATATATACACATTTTTATTTATTTATTTATTACTTTAAGGAAAATTGAATAATTTTATTCACTTTCCATTTCCAAAACAGTCCCCCATACTATTAAGTTTATATCATGTAAGCCATAATAATAATATTTTTTTTTATTTCAGTTATTTTAAAACGGTTACTTACTTTAGTCATTATTCCTACTTCTTCTTCACACCGATTTTTATTTTACTTATCTGTTGTTACATCTACTCTATAACGGCTTTGTTTTTAAAATTATGTATAGATCTCTTCAGAGTGTCAATTATCTAAAGTTATTTGTGGATGAGATGTTGTTGTTTTTGTACATTTTCTCATTCGAAAAGTTTTGGCCCGTGAAATAGAGGGTTCCGTCAATTGTCTTATTTATGCATTTTTGTCTATACAACCAAGTTTACATTTTTCCCTCGTTTCCATTCCCATTCATTTTTTTAATTAAAATTTTACCACAGTTCGAACTTTCCTCACAATCATAACATTTATCGTAACCTAATAATACTAGAACGAAATGTGTCGCTAGGTGACACACACTGTAACGGCCTGCCTGAGTCGTGAGCAACCGGTAGATGGCGGTGGATCGGACGATGTCGTGCATGGCAATGCACCTTGCCCTACTTCCTCGGCTCGAGGGGATGATTTCTCCGGAGCAGGGAGAAAGAGGGAGAGGACTGGACTAGAGATGGTCATGTGCCCGAACCCAACGGGGGATTACAGAAAAGTATTCCTTCGAACGGTAATATCGCAAGACAGTATTTTTATATAGTTATACTAGTTAAGACAAATTAAATTTAATATTTTTAAAATTATTTTTAATTTTTTAGATTTTATGAAACAAATTTAAAAAAAATAAATTTTAATTAATGAATATTATTACGTAAACAAACGCTGTCGCGTTCCGAAAACTTGCCATGATATTTTTTCACGTTAAGGCCAGCTGACCTCAACCTCACATGAATCATTTTGTGGGCCGGTCAAACGGTGCCTTGTGAAAGTTGGATTCCCCAGCATGCCCTTCCCGACAAGTGGAAAGTTGTTGAAAACGCGTCGGTCTTTTAGATGAATGTTCCAAACTGCCCCCGCATCCAGTAATTTCACCGACTTTTAGCACTTCATTACTGATATTGTTCATGAAAATTTGAGACATTATTTTTTTAAAAAATTATTTAACCTTATTTAGTACTTCAACGGTTAAAAAAAATCTTCATAAGCACTGGCTCGCCCGAATCAAATTAATTCTACTTTAAAATTCAAATTGAATTTGAAATATTTATCAGGAAGAAAATCGAGAAAAATTCAATATATTTGATTGCAATGAATCTCTAAGATAGTGAATGAACTTGCACTTGAATACAATTAATTCTTCTTTAAAATTCAAATTAAATTTAAAATATTTATCTTGAAAAAAATCAAGGAAAATATGATATATTTAATTGCAATAAATCTATAAAATAATGAATAAACTTTTGCATCGAGCAACCCACTAAATGTTCCTCTTGAAAAAAGAAATTCTCGATTAGAGATTGAGTTTAAAACTCTTTTAGCAGAAGTCTCGGTATAGAATTCTGTATCTCAAATAAGTCGTCGTGGACTTCTAATTTCAAGTTTTCGTATTTCTCCTCTCATATATCATTTCTTCTATTGCTATCGCATACAAAGTTCTCAAATATTATATTCATTTGCAACTTGCAAGGTAAGGTTAGAGTTTTAATTGTGATATAGCTGAGGTTGAAATTACTACTTTAACTTTCCTTTCCAAGTATACCCTTTTCTTTATCCTATTCTGAATTTAGTTAAAATTAAAAGAAATAATTTGATTAAGTTCTTATGTAGTGTTTGTTTTTATCATTAAGTACAAATCTCTTAATGAAGGTTGAAATTTTGCACCCACATTTATGTTATTTACAGTAAAATTAGTCCAAGTTTACTTTATCGGACCTTAAATTTTTTCCATAGTCGATCACTTTTACCGTAAAGAGATTGACAATTGGAAGCTGTGGAATTCTGATAATATAAGTGAAAATCTTACCCTTCCATATTATTATAAATTTACTATTACATCAAATATTATAGGTAAATTGCATATTAAAATACGATGTGCTTTCCTTTCTTTACCTTGCAAAACACCAATGAGCTAACTCTGTTAGATTTTTCATTGAATATTTACGTGACTGCTTATCTGTTATTCTTTATTACTGATTATCATTTTTATTTAAAAACAGATAGAGAAATAGAGAAATTTGACTAAATAAGTTAGTCGACTGTAAAAGATCATACTCATATTTTACCCAACTGCCTAAAGCAATAGTTGGTTTATGTGCATATCTGCTATATTCTAAATTCTTTTTATAATATGTCCCATGCAAGGTCCAATTTTAACAGTTTCTCTTCCTTGTGTAATAAAAATGTCATGTCAGTTGTCAAAATACCATGCTAGTACGCCACATCAACAATTAAACGTGGAATTTTAATGGAGTTAACTCTATGACATTTTACAAAAAAAGAAAAGCATGTGATAATTTTTCTTTTTTTTAAGACCGTGATAAAGTAGAAAATTTTGCCAAACTTGATGATTTTTCAAACAATTTACCCAATATTAGAATATTACATTTTCATTTATTTTTCTAGCAATTTAGAATACTTATAAATACAAAAATTTTATTTTATAACCTAAATTTCATGTAAAATGACCTTTTTTTCATCTGATTCAAATTTTTATTAAATCTAATAATACTCTAACCAAATATATCATTAACAGCGATGTGGCTGATGGACCATATTGGAAGAAAAACATGAAGTGGGGGCAGTGTGGTAAATCTATTATACCCATGGTTCAGCTGTCCGGCACGAAACACAGTGAAATTCCTATATTAACCCTCCCCATAAAACAGCCAATAATATTCCTCGTCCTGTTTATATCCATGCTTTTTTCCTTGTTAGCCGCCCTCCCCTCTCTCCCCTCTCTCCTCTCCTCCCCACCCCTCCCACCCAAAACAGAGGAAGGAAAAATCACTAACCTGTCGGTCTTCTCGACTAACAGTTTCAGAGTGCATTGATAACGTTCGAAATGATTATTTACAGGAAGAACCTTTTCGAGATAGATGGGGTGCAATTTGATCGTAAAGAAGAAATTTTTTGAAATCGATCTGATTTTCAACCGTCTTTCTTCTTCACCATCTCCTGTCCTCAGGGAGAGAGAGCCCGTCTCAGGCAACCAGTACATTGGTTTGCTCTTTCCCGTTGGTTGCTGCTTCTATTTCTGGCCATAATCCTCCCGAATCCTCGGACCATTTGTCTGTTCATCTGTTGCCCTTCCATTTTCTTCTCAGAAAATTGAACCTTCTTCCTCTGTTCAACTTTTCAATCAGGAGAGCTTCGTGCTCCATGGTTCCTCTGCGGCTCCTGACAGTACCCTTCTTCTTCTTCTTCAAAATTTAAAGAATTGAAATCTAGTGACCGGGTGCGGGGATGAAAATTGACTCTTTCAAGGTCTTTTGCACGTGGGCATTCCTTCATTGACAAGGTTTTCTGCCTTCTTAATCAAAGTTCCCACCTTTCTCTATCTAATCCTTTTCTTGATCTTCAATGACCACACTTCAAGAAATGTATGGGACGGAGAGCAAGAGGGACCTTTCACTCGAATTACAGTCACAGATTCCGTTACTGAGGCCGAGCATCCACTCGAGGCGGGCCAAATTGACAGTCAAATTCCAGGACCTCTACGGGTTCACAGTGGAAGGGAATGTGGATGATGTCAACGTCCTGAACGAGGTCAGGGAGAAGGTGAGGCAGCAGGGCCGCGTCTGGTGGGCCATGGAGGCGAGCAAGGGGGCCAATTGGTACTTGCAGCCTGAAATTTCCAATGGGATCGCTCTGAAATCTTCCCTCAAGATCTCGGCATTGACCAACGCTATCACCCTCAAGAAACTGATCCGGAAGGGGATCCCGCCGGTGCTGAGGCCCAAGGTTTGGTTCTCACTCTCTGGGGCGGCCAAGAAGAAGTCTACGGTGCCCGAGAGCTACTATAGTGACCTCACTAAGGCTGTGGAGGGTAAGGTCACTGCTGCAACGAGGCAGATTGATCATGTGAGTGAGTGGATATATCTCGGAAGTCCTCGCCCTTATTTGCATTGCATTAGTTGTTTATGTTTTTTTTTTCATATGCTCGAACTTGGGTTGTGCAGATACGAATTGAAATAGGTTTCCAGTTCAGGAAAGTGTTAGATTTTGAGAAAGATGATAGACTTCAGGATAGCAAAATTAAACATCTATCAGTTAATTTAGGTAGCTGGAAAGGGTAGAGATTTGTCTGAGAAATTCATCAGGAAGCTAGAATTCAGGAGCTTGCTGCTCCCTTTGACCTCTTTAGGCCATCTTGAAGGTATAGGCTAATTTGTTTCTTTGGATCATAATTCATAGCTCAGAAACTTTGTGATGCTAAGTTCTAGAAAGGCTCTTTTACATCTGGTTTGCACCGTGCAACTTGATCCGAGCTATGTGACATTGCATTATGATCATCTTTATATTGACTTTGGTATGGTCAGACTTTGATCACAGTCTTGTTGATCTGCTACTGTTCTAATTTACTCCAGTAAACAATGAACTCTCTGGCACGCTCATTTGTCCTGCTGATCTTCAAGGAATGGTAAAAAACATATTCCCACATGGAACTTCTATCCTTTAAATGGTTTGGTATCATCGGTTCAACTGGCTTAGGGCTTGTTTGGATTGAGGTTTATGGAGGGGAGGATTATGGAGGTGCACTTCTAGCCCCTGTTTGGCTAATGGGAGGTTTATGAAATTTATGGATTTGCAAGTTTAACCCTTGTTTGGGAAATTAAAATAGGAGGGTGAATAAACTCCACCTCCAAAAAACTCTAAAACCCTTCACCTCTGTAAACTTTCATAGCCCTCCCCTCCATAAATCCAAACAAGCCCTTAATGATCCTAAGTGTAGCTGCGATAGTTCCAAGCTACTTTAAACAGATCTCTTCGCTTGATCATTACTCATCGTGACAACATCTCCTTTGTTCCCATTATTCATGTAGTTTTCTTGGGGCAATGCATAAATATGCAGGATCTGCCACGGACGTTTCCAGGTCACCCTTGGCTGGACACTCCAGAAGGTCATGCCGCCCTCAGACATGTCCTCGTCGGATATTCTTTCCGTGACTGTGAAGTTGGCTACTGTCAGGTCTGTTCCTGATCTTCTCCATCAACATTATGGTGCTCCACAAAGTGAGAATGTATTTCTGGGGAAAAAGAATCTAACAGCCCGGCACATGTCTATCTTGCCTCTGAAATTCCGACTTTTGCATTATGCTAATAGTTGAGAATTATGTTTTATCAGATCAGTGATCAACTTTTCTCTGTTCTTGGTCCTAAAATCATCCCAGTACTCATAATTATCTACTGTTTCATCCTGCCAAGCTCTTTCCACATGATTTTGCCTTTTAAGTTAACTATGTTGTATGGATTTAAAGGATCAAGAGTGTTCTAATAAGATGACGCTTCCTAGCAGGGTCTGAATTATGTTGCAGCACTCTTGTTGCTCGTCATGAAAACGGAAGAGGATGCCTTTTGGATGCTAGCTGTCTTGTTAGAGAATGTCTTGGTTAATGATTGCTACACGAATAATCTATCAGGTTGCCACGTCGAGCAAAGGGTATTCAAAGATCTACTCACTAAGAAGTGCCCGAGGTACTTGTACACTGTAATTCTTTGCATCTCAGTCCATTGAACTCGTTCCATGTTTCTCGAGCAGTTATTTGCCATTTGCAGGTTAGCAGCTCACTTGGAGGCATTAGAGTTTGATGTGTCCCTCGTCGCCACGGAGTGGTTCCTGTGCCTCTTCTCAAAGAGTCTGCCTTCAGAGGTGAGAACAGCAACAAATCCTCTTCTTGTTCACCCTCCTCCACTTTTTAGTTTGTGACCAAATGTTCTTATTAGATCGACAAAAACCTCACTGCCTTTACAGACAACTTTGAGGGTGTGGGATGTTCTGTTCTACGAGGGTGCCATGGTTCTTTTTCATGTAGCTCTTGGTATCTTCAAGGTGTGCTTGGTGTTCCAAGTGGTATTCAATGTTTTATATTGTGAATAAAAACATCATCTGAGGTTGCTCGATTGACTTCTGTTGCCATCTCGCAGATGAAGGAAGACGAATTGCTCCTAACCCACCATGTAGGCGATGTTATTAACATATTGCAGAGGACCACTCATCACCTCTTTGATCCCGATGACTTGCTGACGGTAATACAGCCACCCAAGTTTTAATGGGCACGGAGACATTTCAATCTCTTGTTTGCGGTGTTTTCGGCATTCTGTTTTCTTGGACATAAGAGAAAATGATGAAATTCTTCCCGGCATCTGCAGATCGCGTTTGAGAAGATCGGTTTCATGACCACCAACACGCTCTCGAAGCAGAGGAAGAAGCAGGAGACAGCAGTCATGGCAAAGCTCGACCAGAGACTAAGACGGCTGAATTCCGTCAAAATGGATGACAAATAGCATCCGCAGACTAGGAATCCAACTGAAATGCCAATGATTGAGACAAGAGAGACATTATAGTTTACATTATCATCGAACATAATCCCTGTGTATCCACTGGTTACTGCAAAACAGGGGACGGACGAAAGGTTCAAGGATGTAGATGGTACAGTCGGAGGTGGGAAGTGTAAATTTTGGGAGACATTTCACGGCCTGTTCATCCCAAACACAGTGAGATTCCAGTTCAGTTGTTTCTTGGATGCTTGAGGAAAGCGAGTGGGATTTATCACTAGACCACATTAACTTCCACCATTACATTAGAATCCCAGAATATCTAATCAGTAAAACCGGGACGGAAAACAAAACACGAACTCCTACATTGTATTTCCCTACTGATTTGAACGTATATAGAAAGATTCAGAAAGGGTAAAGATAATAGCATCACTTCGGGAAGTTTGGGTCAGTTGCAGGCCAGCAGTTGTAAAAGGGATCATAAGGAAATGCGCTCTGAAAGGATGTGGGAGACATGAACTGAAAGTTTTGGTCATAATGAGGGTATTCATGTGGGAGGGGAGGCTGAAGGTAACCATAGTGGCTGTAAATGTGTGGAGTGTGTGACAAGATCGGGTAATGCTCGATGTTCTGAATGCCTTGGTGTCGTAGTTGCCCGACCAGAGGATCGGGAGCTGCCGGCAACAGGTGTCTCATGGGCAAGCTCTGAGAAACCTCTCGAATGCGGCTGATGGATGACTCTGGTTGAGATGAAATCTCCATGTCGACAATCATGTCACCAGTCCTGTGGATGGTTGGTCCCACAGGGCCGGAAGCATTTCTGTCCATCATTCCCTCAAGGTTGTTCACCAAGTGGCCATACTCTTCAGCCAGGGCCTTGTGCCGGGAAGTCCAGTCCCGGCGGCTCCAGAGATAGAGCGAGGGAGGCTGCAGGTTCCAGTCGTCAAGCTGTTGATTATGCACGTCAACAGACCCGGGCAGGTAGAATGACTGGATCACAAGAAGTAGAGATCGCATCATTGGCACATAATAACCTTGTAAGTTTAATAACATCGCCCATGATGAATATAAACTCATCCATTCCTCTACATATTTGAGACCGGTCCATGCACTTCTCT
>CM075289.1:11618696-11855410 GCA_037672795.1 Lagerstroemia speciosa | reverse complement strand
TAAGCATTCATAGTTTCATCAATATACTATGTCAATTTCATCTTTTCAATTTTACAATCACGTGATAAATTTTTGTTATCAAAATTGTAGGTATTGAGTGACATTGAGTGGATGAGGAAAGCTAAGCTGTCAACAGAAAAATTTTCGTTGTTAAGATCGTAGTTCGTGGATATGAAGTGAGAGGAAAAATTCTGAAATTATTATTCTACTCTTAAAATGGAAATTAGATGCATGTCATGAAGTCTAATATGTAAATAAGATTGAGCGTAAACATGAAAAACGAAAAAAAAATCAAATTTTTTAATAGTTTGCATATAATAATAATAGATAAATAATATTTAATATATTAGGTTTAAGGGATCTCTTTCTCTGAATCGATATGTTTAGAGTACCAAATTACCCTTTTATCCTTTTACATATAAGATTTGAGGAATGAAATAAATGGAAAACTTACCACGCATTCACACATTCAGGTTCACCCGTTTGGGCCCGAGTTCCATAGGGTTGGGCTGACGATTTGTTCTGGGTTGGTTTATTGGGCCAGAATGAGTTGGGCCCAATGGGCGATAACCAAATTGGTCCGACAAGGGAACGACGATTGAGGTTCCTGTCCTTTGGGCTCTTTCGGGCCTCCATCTTGGTTGAGGGCCCATCGAACCCTAACTAGCCCGGTGAGGGCCCGTTGAGCTTTACTTACATGGCATTTACAGCTCATACATCTACCTATATTATATTATTATATAAAAACATTTGGAAGTTTTAGTATGTTTTCTAATTAAAATATGCCCTCTACCGGATTTACATTTCCAAACTCATTACAGTCAGTAAATAATGCATATTTTGTACAAATTACTTGGATTTTTAAGTATTTGAACTATCATCGTTACCATTTTCATCTCAATTGTTTGGATTCTTTTATCTCTTTTTCCCCTCCACACTTCAAAACCGCCATGTCAATACAACAAAAAATTTTATTTCAATTGTTCGAATTCTCAGCTCTTGCTCCATATCTGTGTAATAAGAAATTTCATTTTTCAAACCTTACCTCTAAGAGTGCTCTGCTTACTTGCTTCTCTTTTCCTCACGTGCGAAGCACGACTGCAGCTCCAGTGGGCGTGGGTATATGTGTGCGCGTGTGTATGTGTGTATGTGTTTATGTACACAGTTTTAATTTAAAAGGTGGTAGAAAGGTAGGTGGCCGAGACTTTTCAATGGCCAAGTGACACTTAACTACTTATCATTATAACAGATATGACATGTCCTTCGATTTTATAATTCACAGGCGCACACACACATATATCAATGCTGTTGACTTGTTTTTGTATGTAGTCATTAGGGTTTATTCAGTCACGGTCGTCTTCTTTAATAAATTTTAAAATAATGCCCATAAAAAATTTCTAAAGCTATAGTTCATACAGCAGCCAAATAAGACTTTTAATATTTCAATTCTCGTCAATAACACTTTTATATTCTTTTATTCAGCTCTTATTTTTTATATTTTCTCTTAATTCTGTAATAAAAATTATTATAAATGACTAATCAGACAATAAAAGCAACATTTATAATTATTTTGCTTGATTAAGACAAAAATAAGTGAGTCAAAAATGTTTTTCTAGTGGAGGGATACAGATAATCTAAACAATCTTTCTAAATAGTGAAAAGGAAGACATAAAATGTGGAATTATTACTAAATAATTAATATTAAACCGAAGACCTTAATTTACAATAAGATCTAGTGAAGGGCTTTTTGGAGATAGAAAGCTTCGATATGAAAATCATTTTCCATAAAATACACTCAGTTTAAAAAAATCCAAACATCTTGATCCATACAGTGACGTCAATTGAGATACTTTTATGCATTTTTTTTATAAAGAAAGTGGTCTATTGACGTAAGATAATGTAAATCGAATCGTCTAAGTATGATATAGAGGATCGAGAAGAAGGAAAAAAGAACAAAGGTAACACACGATTTCGACAGAGTTGGCAGTTGATATTAGCAAGTAGGGTTCCAAGTGGGTTGTGCCCATAAATTGTTGAAGATATATACAGTTGAGACAAGGAAATGGAAGTCAATATTGAATCGAGTGCTTATTTGGGTAAGGTATATATACATATATATACATAAGTATATTTATATTTATTAATAAAATCTTATATCATCTTATCTTTAGAACGGTGAGTTATCAAAACATAAAATTCAGGTCCGTCAATTGGGCATTGGACTTATGTCAGACTGTCGTATTTATGATGATCATATATTATATTATTATTAATGGGACCTTATAAGAGACCAGACACATTTTCATCTAAAAGTTTAAATTATTATGAGGTGATATCCGGTTTTCGATTATTGAACCCTCTCGATGTGGGATTTAACAAGAATAATTATGATAATTACTACAGTGACTAATATATTTATTTATTTTGATTTAATCTTATCAGTATGTTCTCGAGTCACGTGACAAAATAAGGTAACCAGAAAATTTCTTGTATTTATGAGTATTCTTGTTCTTATCATCCAATTGCAGAGTACTTGATTAAGTATGTTCTCAATAATGGTGTGTATTTTTTTGAATGACATAGACATTGATTATTTGTAATGTAGTTATGCTGACATGGGTTATTCATAGTTTTGGATCAAACCTTGTCTCGTTTAAACCACTAGTAAGGAATAAGACATTAGTAGGGGCAGGACTGTCACTTTACCCCTTACAGAGTACACATGAAGTCTTCCTACCAGTCCATGTCTAACCTTTCGTCTTGTCGATAAATAGCTGTTAACATCAGGATCGATCCCTTAGAGTGTGTGTGGTGTCTCACCATTGGTTCATACCTCACCCTTCATCTTACCCACTATTTCCAACTCTTCCTATTCGGGATTCTGTTGTTCACATTTCGAGCTTCTTATGTATTTTCAGGCCGACTAGGCAAGTCGAAAACATATCAACTGTGAGCGCGTTTTGGCTTTATCAACAATCATAATTTGAGTGCACATGATTTTCAAGCATTCTTGTTGTGCATTGTTGGGAATCAACTGATTAAACGAACAAGTACATGAGTAGAAAAAAGAGAAACAGACACCAAATATACATGGTTCGAGATAGCGGAGTGCCGTCCGTACGCTCATGGACAAAGGAGGAGTGACAATCTTCACTATGAACAACGAACGGCAATGGAGTACAATTAAACCCGAATCCTAACCTCACAGAATACAATAAAGAGCCCTACAAGCCCAATCCATTCGTTTTCGCTATAGATTTGCACTGGTGTCCACAATTTGGATTGCACAAAATTTTAATCGGATTCAAGTTTTACATCGAGTTACACCATAAAATTTCAAGACATATCTAACTGCACCATGTTGCTGTTAGAAGAGAATCATTTTTATGAGAAATCTTGTTGTGCATTATGTTGTTTAATTATCTTTATGTTGTTGTTAAGTTCTTGATATATATATATATATATATATATAGTTGAGGTTCCTTATATGGATTAGGATGTAATTGTCGTCCCGTCAATTGAGCCTGGGTTTATATCAGATTATTGTGTTCAAGACACTCGTATATCATATACCCAATTTTTTTTATAGACCAATGATTATTCTTCAACATAATTCATGCGGAATATACCGCACATGATATCTAAAAGTGTGATAAATCTCACAAATTGGCGTTCGAAGTACATCGACTCATTAAGAAATAAAATTTTCTCAATTATAATTTTCTCTATTTATAAAAATCAAAATCCAAATATACTTAAAAAAAGAAAGTATACAACAATTTCAACCCATTCATATGGATTATTTATAATTTCTCTTTTCCACTCATATGTCTCACTGACTCGTGGATCATGCGTTTTCATTATGAAAAAGGAAATCTTCTTTTATTTTTCTTTCCCGTGACAAGGAAGCAAGAGGAATTTTCTTCTAAGCAAAGAAGGAAGGAGGGACAAAATTTAATCGATAGTTGCGGACCGCATGAATTAAAATTATTTGAGATTAATATGTTTCTGAATATCATATTATTTATAACTAAAAGAAGGGTGAGGTGAAAATGATAGCATGTCGTTCAATTAATCAATGGAGAAAAATTACTTCATTGAACCGAAAATTACGACGATCGGAAATTTTTGTTCAGTTGACTAATTTTCAAGAACATTAAACACTAATTTCGTCGAGCATGGACACCGAGTACCTAGTCAATAAAAATTTGAAAAATATATACGTCCCTAAAACTGAAAAAAAAATTCAAGAACCCATTTGAGAAATTCTTTCGTATATCTCGTTAAGCAATGTAAGAAGTACCGATCAAATTACAGTAAGTTGAAAAGCATAAAAGTCGCGGGTAATTACGAGACTTCATGACCCCGTAGCATCTTGTTCAGACCTTGAAACACCGGCCATGGCTGTGGTGGCCATGGTGGTGGTGGCGGTGGAGTGATAGGCTCTCCCTGTTGATCGAGTCCTGGATGCTGCGGAACTGCTCGACGTGGCAAGGGATCGTGATGGGGCCCTGCTGATCAAACCCGAACTCTTCCTCGGCCTCCTTGAGCAGCTGAAAGAAGAGCGGGTGGTTCACGTAAGCCACGGGGATCACGAACCTCTTCTGCTCCTCGCCCTGTCCCACCAGGATCGCCAGGCAACCTTTAGGGATATCCCTCGGCTGCTTCTCGTGCTGATGATGAAGAAGAAGGTGGAGGTGGGGAAGATGGAAGTGGAAGTGGACGTTCTTGTCGGTTCCCATCATGCGACGGCCGGAAACAGACCACTCTAGCTACGGCTTCAGCGGTGATGGTATGGCGGTTCGAGTACCAGATATTATAAGAAGACTGGAGAGAAGGACTGCGGGTCGGAGGAGGCCGATATCTCGAGCTTGAAGAGGGTGAAGGAGGAATCGGTTAACGATCTCGGGCTGTTGCTCATCGTAAGAGGACTGCAGCGGTGATGATGAACCGCATATATGGACTGGTTCAGAGGATTGAGTTAAGAGGGTTAGGGAGATGGAAGGGAAGGTTATATATATATATATATATATATATAGACACACACATACAGTAAGTCATAGGGGAGAGAGGTCAATATGGAGGAGGTAGGTTCTAGGGTTTTCTCTCTCTTTTTTTTTCCTGCCTTGTAACTTATACACGATCTCGACTTATTCAAATTCGTATCAGATTGATCGATTAAGTAGTAAATCTCTCACGAGCGTAAATTTTCTTTGTTCAAGAATCTTTGAACCGAGACTTGTTCAAGAGCAGGAGTATCGAATCATATCAAATAGTTTGTCTCGGTCTCTAGGGTTTTCTTTTTCTTTCCTTGCTTGCACAAACAGGGCTTTCATGGCGTGGGGCCGGTAAGGGTTTTCTTTTTCTTTCCTTGCTTGCACAAACAGGGCTTTCATGGCGTGGGGCCGGTAAGGGAGCAGCCGGTGGAACCTGATGACAAAAAGAATGTAAAAGGGAAGGTAGTGGGTAAAACGTAGAAAAATAGACAAAATATGAAAAGAATGTAAAAGGGAAGTAGAGTTACGTCTCAAATTCTAAGTTGATCTGACCTATTTAATGAGTTGACTTAGTCCATTAATCACTTAAAGAGTAGGTCCTAAATATTAAGAAGTCAATTGAACCTAAAAAATTAATTTATCTGATTTGCCAATTTAACGATTCAATACTTACGAGTTTATCGATTCTACTGAGTTTACCGAGTTAACTCTCAAGTTTACCGAATTTACTATAATTTCTGATTATACTCCAAGTTAACTTGATTTTATGAGGTAAACTCTTAAACTCGTACGAGTTTACGAGTTAACTGTAGAGTTTAACAACACTGGTGCTCAGAAGGCTATATCCACCTGCAAGCTGCAGAACAAAGATTCCCCCTTCAACGAACTTCACAGAGAACTGTACATAACACCGAGACACGGTGATGCAGGGAGGGAGGGAGAGGGTGAGTCAGCTGCGGAGGAGACTGCTTCGATGTCGATCGGAAGCCCTAGGGGAAAGCGACTGGGGTTTTGTGGGGAGCATATTTAAGCTGAAGAAGCTGGGGTTTGGAAATGCAGGCCCATGAGAGCCCATGGGCTCAGTTTGCGCCCACGAAGAATGTACCAATTGGGCCGAATCAAATATTTATCCATTCGAAATCTTTTATATTTTGTGTTAGAAGTACTGGACACGGACCAATTACATAATTTATTTGTAATTTAATTCATTTAAAATTCATTAACTTACTGTAGCAAGCTGAGTATTCTCAATTTTCATTACTATACTATGTCAGTATCAACTTTTCAATTTTACTGTCACGTGACAGACTTTCGTTGTCAAAATTGTAGATATTAAGTGACATTGAGTGGGATGAGGAAAGTTGAGCAGTTAGTAAGAGACTTTCATTGTTAAGATTGAAGATATGAAATGAGAGGAAAAAAGCCGAAATTATTATTCTACTCTTAACATGGAAATTAGATGCATGTCATGAATTCTAATATGTAAATCAGATTGAGCGTAAACATGAAAAAAAAAAACCAAAATTTTTAATAGTTTGCATATAATAATAATAATAATAATAATAGATAATTAATATTTAACATGTTAGGTTTAAGGAATCTCTGTCTCGGAATCGATATGTTTAGAGTACCAAATTATCATTTTATCCTTTTTTTTTTTTTTGGTCGCCAGCCACGGTATCCAAGCAGGCCCCACCAGCGGTGAGATGACATCTTTCAGCCAACCATACTTGACTAATCCGTTGGTCGCCCCGGGTCGCACGCCTGGCAATGGCGGGTGAGGCTCCCAAGAGGGGTGTCTGCGTACGTGAGGTCTCGAACCTGAGACCTCCTTAAGCGGCACCGAGCTGCTTACCACTCGGCCCAACCTCTCTTGGTCATTTTATCCTTTTACTATATAAGGTTTGAGGAATCTCTTTCCCAGAGGACAGGGATTTAAGCCGAAGAAATAAATGGAGAACTTACCACACATTCACATATTCAGGTTGACCCGTTTGGGCCCGAGTTCCCTATAGGGTTGGGCTGATGATTTGCTCTGGGTTGGTTTATTGGGCCAGAATGAGTTGGGCTCAATGGGCCTGATATCCAAAATGGGCCGACAAGGGAACGACGATTGAGGGTCCTGTCCTTTGGGCTCTTTCAGGCCTCCATCTTGGTTGAGTGGGGCCCATCGAACCCTCACTTGCCCGGTGAGGGCCCATTGAACTCTCACCGAGCAGGTAAGGGCCCGTTGAGCCTTACTTATATGGCATTTATAGCTCATACATCTACCTGTATTATATTATTGTATGATAACCTTTGGAAGTTTTGGTGTCTTTTTTAATTAAAATATGCCCTCTATCATATTTACATTTTGAAACTCATTACAGCCCGTAAATAATGCATATTTTGTACAAATTACTTGGATTTTTAAGTTTTTGAACTATCATCGTTATCACTTTCATCTCAAATGTTTGGATTCTTTTATCTCGTTTTCCCCTCCCACTTCAAAACTGCCATGTCAATACAACAAAAAATTTTATTTCAACTGTTTGAATTTTCAGCTCTCGCTCTATATCTGTGTAATAAGAAATTTCATTTTTCAAACCTTACCTTTAAGAATGCTCTGCTTACTGGCTTTTCTTTTCCTCACGTGCGAAGCACGACTGCAGCTCCAGTGGGCGTGTGTGTAAGTATATATGTGTATGTGTATGTATGTGTGTATGTGTTTATGTACACAGTTTTAATGTAAAAGGTGGTAGAAAGGTAGGTGACCGAGACTTTTCAATGGCCAAGTGACACTTAACTATCTGCTATTAATAATACATATGACATGTCGTTCGATTTTATAATTCACCCACACCCGCGCACCCCGACACCCGCGCACGCGCGCGCACACACAGATATATATATATATATATATATCAATGCTGTTGACTTGTTTTTGCATATAATCGTTAGGTTTATTCCGGCACGGTCCTCTTCTTTAATAAATTTTACAATAATGCCCATAAAAAATTTCTAAAGCTATAGTTCATACAACAGCAAAATTAGACTTTTAATATTTCAATTCTCGTCAGTAACACTTTCATATTCTTTTATTCACCTCTCATTTTTTATATTTTCTCTTAATTCTTTAATAAAAAATTATTATAAATGACTAATCATACAATAAAAGATACATTTATAATTATTTTGCTTGATTAAGACAAAAAAAAGCGAGTCAAAAAATGTTTTTCTAGTGGAGGTATACAGATAATCTAAACAATCTTTTCTAAATAGTGAAAAGGAAGACATAAAATGTGGAATTATTACTAAATAATTAATATTAAACCGAAGACCTTAATTTACAATAAGATCTAGTGAAGGGCTTTTTGGAGATAGAAAGCTGCGATATGAAAATCATTTTCCATAAAATAGACACTCAATTTGAAAAAAGCCAGAACATCTTAATCCATACGGTGACGTTAATTGAAATACTTTTACGTATTTTTTTAAAGAAAGTGGTCTATTGATGTAATATCATGTAAATTGAATTGTCTAAAAGTATGAGATAGAGGATCGAGAAGAAGGAAGCAAGAACAAAAGTGGCACACGATTTCGACAGAGTTGGCAATTGATATTAGCAAGTAGGGTTCCAAGTGGGCTGTGCCCATAAATTGTTGAAGATATATGTAGTTGAGACAAGCATATGGAAGTCAATGAATCGAGGGCTTATTTGGGTAAGGTATATATACATATATATACATACATATACTTATGTTTATTAATAAAATCTTATATGATCTTATCTTTAGAACGGTGAGTTGTCAAAACAAAAAATTCAAGTCCATCAATTGGGCACCAGACTTATGTCAGACTGTCGTATTTAAGGCGATCATATATTATATTATTATTAATGAGACCTTATAAGATACTATACATATTTTTACCTAAAAGTTTAAATAACTAGGAGGTGATACCCGGTTCTCTTATAAACTCTTGATTATTTGCCCCTCTCGATGTGGGATTTAACAAGAATAATTATGATAATTACTGCAGTGACTAATATATTTACTTATTTTGATTTAATATTATCAGTATGTTCTCAGCTCATGTGACAACATAGGATAACCATAAAACTTCTTGTATTTATGAGTATTCCTGTTCTTATCATCCAATTGCAGAGTACTTGATTAAGTAGGTTCTCAGTAGTGGTATTTTTTTTTAATAACCTAAACATTGATTATTTGTAATGTAGTTATGCTGACATGGGTTATTCATAGTTTTGGATCAAACCTTGTCTCGTTTAAACCACTCATAAGGAATAAGACATTTAGTTGGGGCAGGATTGTCATTTTACCTCTTACAGAGCACGCATCCATATCTAACCCTTCATCTCGTCGATAAATAGCTGTCAACATAAGGATTAATCCCTTAGAGTGTGCGTGAAGTCTCACCATTGGTTCACACCCCACCCTACATCTTACCCACTATTTCCAACTCTTCCTATTTTGAATTTCTTAAGTATTTTCAGGTCTACCGGGCGAGTCGAAAACATATCAACTGTGAGTGCGTTTCAGCTTTATCAACAATCATAATTTGAGTGCACATGATTTTGAAGCATTCTTGTTGTGCATCATGTTGTTGTTAGAAGAGAATCATCTTTAGGAGAAATCTTGTTGTGCATTATATATGTTATTTAGTCATCTTTATGTTGTTGTTAAGTTGCTTATATATATATATATATAGTTGAGGTTCACTATCTGAATCAGGATGTGACTGTCATCCTCTCAATTGAGCATGGGTTTATATCACATTATTGTGTGCAAGGCCTTTGTATATTATATACCCATTTTTTATAGACCAATTATTAATTTTTTAACACAATTTATGTGGAATATATCGCACATGATATTTAAAAGTGTGACAAATCTCATAAATTCACGTTCGAAATACATCGACTAATTATGGGATAAAACTTTCTCAATTATAATTTTTCTCTATTTATAAGAATCAAAATCGAAATATATTTAAAACAGAAAAGTATAGAAAAATCTCAACCAATTTAAATTGATTATTTATAACCCCTCTTTTCCACTCATATATATCACCGACTTGTGGATCGTGCGTTTTCATTATGAAAAGGGAATTCTTTTATTTTTCTTTCCCGTGTGAAGGAAGCAAAAGGAATTTTCTTCTAAGCGAAGAAGAAAGTGGGGACAAAATTTAATCGATAGCTGCCGGCCGCATGAATTAAAATTATTTGAGATTAATATGTTTCTGAATATCATATTATTTATAACTAAAAAAAAAAAAGGGTGAGGTGAAAATGATAGCATGTCATTCAATTAATCAATGGAAAAAAATTACTTCATTGATCTTAAAATTACGACGATCGGAAATTTTTGCCCAGTTTACTAATTTTCAAGAACATTAGACACTAATTTCGTCGAACATGGACACCAAGTACCTAGCAAATCAAAATTTGAAAAATATATACATCCCTAAAACTGATTCAAGAACCCATTCAAGAAATTTTTTCGTATATCTCGTTACGTAACGTAAGAAGTACCGATCAAATTACAGTAAGTTGAAAAACGTAAAAGTAGCGTGTAATTACAAGGCTTCATGGCCCGTACCATCTTGTTCAGACCCTAAAACACCGGCCATGGCCGTGGTGGCCGTGTTGATGGTGGTGGTGGAGTGATAGGTTCTCCCTGTTGATCGAGTCCTGGATGCTGCGGAACTCCTCGACGTGGCAAGGGATCGTGATGGGGCCCTTCTGATTGAACCCGAACTCTTCCTCGGCCTCCTTGAGCAGCTGAAAGAAGAGTGGGTGGTTCACGTAAGCCACGGGGATCACGAACCTCTTCTGCTCCTCGCCCTGTCCCACCAGGATCGCCAGGCAACCTTTGGGGATGTCCCTCGGCTGCTTCTCGTGCTGGTGATGATGAAGAAGGTGGAGGTGGGGAAGATGGAAGTGAAAGTGGACGTTCTTGTCGGTTCCCATCATGCGACGGCCGGAAACAGACCACTCTAGCTACGGTTTCAACGGCGATGGTATGGCGGTTCGAGTAGCAGATATTATAAGAAGACTGGAGAGAAGGCCCACGGGTCGGAGGAGACCGATATCTCGAGCTTGAAGAGGGTGAAGGAGGAATCGGTTAACGATCTCGGGATGTTGCTCATCGTAAGAGGACTGCAGCGGTGATGATGAACCGCATGTATGGACTGGCTCAGAGGATTGAGTTAAGAGGATTAGGGAGATGGTAGGGAAGGTTTTATATATATATATATATATATATATATATACAGTGTGTCATGGGGGCGAGGTCAATATGGAGGAGGTAGGTTCTAGGGTTTTTCTCTCTGTTTTTTTTCCCCTGCCGTATAACTTATACACGGTCTCGACTGGTTCAAATTCGTGTCAGATTGATCGATTAAGTAGTAAATCTCTCATGAGCGTAAATTTTCTTCGTTCAAGAATCTTTGAACAGAGACTTGTTGAAGGGCAGGAGTGTCAAACCATATCAAGTAGCTCATCTCGATTTCTCTAGGGTTTTCTTTTTCTTTCCTTGCTTGCACAAATAGGGCATTCATGGCGTGGGGCCGGTGAGGGAGCAGCCCGTGGAACTTGATGACAAAAAGAATGGAGAAGGGAAGGTAGTGGCAAAACGTAAAAAAGTAGGTAAAATATGGAAGAATGTAAAAGAGAGATAGAGTTACATATCAAATTCTAAGGTAATTTGATCTATTTAATGAGCTGAGTTAGCCTATTAATCACTTAAAGAGTGAGTCCTAAATATTAAAAATTATATTTAACCTAAAAAAATCAATTTATCTGATTCGCTGATTTAACGATTCAATATTTACAAATTTACCTATTCTACCGAGTTTACCGAATTTACTATAATTTTGGATTCTACTCCAAGTTAACTCAATTCGATGAGGTAAACTCGTACGAGTTTACGAGTTGACTATAGAGTTTAAAAACACTGGTGCGGAGGAGGCTATATCCACCTGCAAGCTGCAAAACAAAGATTCCCCCTTCAACGAACGTCACATAGAATTGTACATAACACCGGGACACGGTGAAGGAGGGAGAGGGTGAGTCACCGGCGGAGGAGACTGCTTCGATGGCGATAGGAAGCCCCTTTGTGGGGGAGCACATTTAAGCTGAAGAAGCTAGGGTTTGGAACTGCATGCCCATGAGAGCCCATGGGCTCAATTTGAGCCCACGAAGAATGTACCAATTGGGCCGAATCAAATATTTATCAATTTGAAATATTTTATAGTTTGTGTTAGAAGTACTGGACACGAACAATAGATTATTTATTTATAACTTATTATAATTTAATTTATTTAAAATTTATTAACTTACAGTCATAAGCTGAGTATTCTCCGTTTTCATTAGTATACTATGTCAATTTCATCTTTTCAATTTTACAGTCACGTGACAGATTTTTATTGTCAAAATTGTAGATATTGAGTGACATTGAGTGGGATGAGGAAAGCTGAGCAGTTAACAAGAGACTTTCATTATTAAGATTGTAGATATGAAATGAGAGGAAAAAAAACTGAAATTATTATTCTACTCTTAACATGAAAATTAGATGCATTTCATGAATTCTAATATGTAAATCAGATTGAGCGTAAACATGAAAAATAAAAAAAAAACCAAAATTTTTAATAGTTTGCATATAATAATAATAATAGATAATTGATATTTACTATGTTAGGTTTAAGGAATCTCTATCTCTGAATCAATATATTTAGAGTACCAAATTATCCTTTTATCCTTTTACTATATAAGGTTTGAGGAATCTCTTTCCCAGAGAACAGGGATTCAAACCGAAGAAATAAATGGAGAACACATTCGGGTTGACCCGTTTGGGCCCGAGTTCCCTATAGGGTTGGGCTGACGATTTGTTCTGGTTGGTTTATTGGGCCAGAATGAGTTGGGCCCAATGGGCCTAGTATCCAAAAAGGCCGACAAGGGAACCGCTATTGAGAGTCCTGTCCTTTGGGCTCTATCGGGCTTCCATTTTGGTTGAGGGGGCCCATTGAACCCTCACTTGCCCGGTGAGGGCCCATCGAACTCTCACCGAGCGGGTGAGGGCCCGTTAAGCCTTACTTATATGGCATTTACAGCTCATACATCTACCTATATTTTATTATTATATGAAAACATCCGGAAGTTTTGATATCTTTTTTAATTAAAATATGTCCTATCGGGTTTACATTTCAAAACTCATTACAGTCTGTAAATAATGCATATTTTATACATATTACTTGGATTTTCAAGTATTTGAACTATTATCGTTGCCACTTTCATCTCAATTGTTTGGATTCTTTTATCTTGTTTTTCCCTCCCACTTCAAAACCGCCATGTCAATACAACAAAAAAATTTATTTTAATTGTTTAAATTCTTAGCTCTCACTCCATATCTGTGTAATAAGAAAATTCATCTTTCAAACCTTATCTCTAAGAATGTTCTACTTACTGGCTTTCCTTTTCCTCTTCCTCACGTGCGAAGCACGAGTGCAGCCTCAGTGGGCCTGTGTGTGTGTATATATATATGTATGTATGTATGTGTTTGTATACACAGTTTTAATTTAAAAGGTGGTAGAAAGGTAGGTGACCGAGACTTTTCAATGGCCAAGTGACACTTAACTACTTGCTATTAATAACACATATGACATGTCCTTCGATTTTATAATTCTCTCTCTCACACACACACACATATATATATATATATATATATCAATGCTGTTGACTTGTTTTTGTATATAACCATTAGGGTTTATTCGGTCACGGTCCTCTTCTTTAATAAATTTTAAAATAATACCCATAATAAATTTCTAAAGCTATAGTTCATATAGCAGTCAAATTAGACGGTTAATATTTCAATTCTTATAGGTAAAACTATTATATTATTTTATTCGCCTCTCATTTTCCTATTTTATCTTAATTATGTAATAAAAAATTATTATAAATGACTAATAATACAATAAAAGCAACATTTATAATTATTTTGCTTGATTTAGACAAAAATAAGTGAATCAAAAACTGTATTTCTACTGGAGGGATACAGATAATATAAACAATTTTTTCTAAATAGTGAAAAGGAAGACATAAAATGTAGAATTATTACTAAATAATTAATATTAAACCGAAGACCTTAATTTTGCAGTAAGATCTAGTGAAGGGCTTTTTGGAGATAGAAAGCTGAGATATGAAAATCATTTTCCATAAAATAGACACTCAATTTGAAAAAATCCAAACATCTTAATTCATACGGTGACGTTAATTGAGATACTTTTACGTATTTTTTTTAAAGAAAGTGGTCTATTGACGTAATATCATGTAAATTGAATTGTCTAAAAGTATGAGATAGAGGATCGAGAAGAAGGAAGCAAGAACAAAAGTGGCACACGATTTCGACAGAGCTGGCAATTGATATTAGCAAGTAGGGTTCCAAGTGGGTTGTGCCCATAAATTGTTGAAGATATATACAGTTGAGACAAGGAAATGGAAGTCAATGAATCGAGTGCCTATTTGGGTAAGGTATATATACATATATATACATACGTATACTTATATTTATTAATAAAATCTTATACGATCTTATCTTTAGAACGGTGAGTTGTCAAAACAAAAAATTCAAGTCCGTCAATTCGGCACCTGACTTATGTCAGACTGTCGTATTTAAGGCGATCATATAATATATTATTATTAATGTGACCTTATAAGATACTAGACATATTTTCATATAAAAGTTTAAATGATTAGGAGGTGATACCCGGTTTTCTTATAAACTTTTGATTATTTGCCCCTCTCGATGTAGGATTTAACAAGAATAATTATGATAATTACTGCAGTGACTGATATATTTACTTATTTTGATTTAATATTATCAGTATGTTCTTAGGTCACGTGACAACATAGGATACCCAGAAAACTTCTTGTATTTATCAGTATTCTTGTTCTTATCATCCAATTGCAGAGTACTTGATTAAGTAGGTTATCAATAATGGTATGTAATTTTTTTAATGACCTTAACATTGATTATTTGTAACGTAGTTATGCTTACATGGGTTATTCATAGTTTTGGATCAAACCTGGTCTCGTTTAAACCACTGGTAAGGGATAAGACATTAGTAGGGGTAGGATTGTCACTTCATCTCTTACAGAGTACGCATGGAGTCTTCCTACCGGTCCATGTCTAACCTTTCGTCTTGTCGATAAATAGTTGTTAACGTTAGGGTTGATCCTTTAGAGTGTGTGTGGAGTCTCACCATTGGTTCATACCTCACCCTTCATCTTACCCACTATTTCCAACTCTTCCTATCCGGGATTCTATTGTTCACATTTCGAGTTTCTTATGTATTTTTAGGCCTACTAGGCAAGTCGTAAACATATCAACTGTGAGTGCGTTTTGGCTTTATCAACCATCATAATTTGAGTGCACATGATTTTGAAGCATTCTTGTTGTGCATTGTTGGGAATCAACTGATTAAACGAACAAGTACATGAGTAGAGAAAAGAGAAACGGACACTAAATATACGTGGTTCGGGACAGCGGGATGTCGTCCGTATGTTCAAGGACAAAGGCGGAGTGACAACCTTCACTATGAAGAACGAACAGTGATGGAGTACAACGGAACCCAAATCCTAACCTCACAGAATACAATAAAGAGCCCTAGAGGCCTAATCCATTTGCTTTCGCCACAGATTTGCATTGGTATCCACAAGTTGGATTACACAAATTTTTGATTGGATTCGAGTTTTGCATAGGGTTACGCCACAAAAATTGAAGACATATCTAACTGCACCATGTTGCTGTTAGAAGAGAATCATTTTTACGAGGAATCTTGTTGTGCATTATGTTGTTTAATCATCTTTATGTTGTTGTTAAGTTCTTGATATATATATATATATATATATAGTTGAGGTTCTTTATTTGAATCAGGATGTGACTGTCGCCCCATCAACTGAGCCCAGGTTTATATCAGATTATTGTATTCAAGACGCTCGTACATCATATACCCAATTTTTTTTTACAGACCAATGATTATTCTTCAACACAATTTGTATGGAATATACTGTACATGATATCTAAAACTGTGACAAATCTCACAAATTCACATTCGAAGTACGTCGATCCACTAAGGAATAAAATTTTCTCAATTATAATATTTCTCTATATATAAGAATCAACACCCAAATATACTTAAAAAAAGAAAAATATCAAACAATTTTAACTAATTTAAATCGATTATTTATAACCTCTCTTTTTCCAATTATATATCTCGCCGACTGGCGGATCATGCGTTTCCATTATGAAAAGGGAAATCTTCTTTTGTTTTTCTTTCCCGTGTGAAGGAAGCAAAAGGAATTTTCTTTTAAGCAAAGAAGGAAGGAGGGACAAAATTTAATCGATAATTGCCACTGCATGAATTAAAATTATTTGAGATTAATATATTTTTGAATATCATATTATTTATAACTAAAAAAAAGGTGAGGTGAAAATGACAGCATGTCGTTCAATTAATCAATGGAAAAAAATTATTTCATTGAACTTAAAATTACGACGATCGGAAATTTTTGTCCAGTTGACTAATTTTCAAGAACATTAGACACTAATTTCGTCAAACATGGACACCAAGTGCCTAGCAAATCAAAAATTCAAAAAATATGTACATCTCTAAAACTGATTTAATAACCCATTCGAGAAATTCTTTCGTATATCTCGTTACGTGACATAAGAAGTACCGATCAAATTACAGTAAATTGAAAAACGTAAAAGTAGCGTGTAATTACAAGGCTTCATGGCCCGTACCATCTTGTTCAGACCCTAAAACACCGGCCATGGCCGTGGTGGTGGTGGAGTGATAGGTTCTCCCTGTCGATCGAGTCCTGGATGCTGCGGAACTCCTCGACGTGGCAAGGGATCGTGATGGGGCCCTTCTGATTGAACCCGAACTCTTCCTCGGCCTCCTTGAGCAGCTGAAAGAAGAGCGGGTGGTTCACGTAAGCCACGGGGATCACGAACCTCTTCTGCTCCTCGCCCTGTCCCACCAGGATCGCCAGGCAACCTTTGGGGATGTCCCTCGGCTGATTCTCTTGCTGGTGATGATGAAGAAGGTGGAGGTGAGGAAGATGGAAGTGGACGTTCTTGTCGGTTCCCATCATGCGACGGCCGGAAACAGACCACTCTAGCTACGGTTTCAACGGCGATGGTATGGCGGTTCGAGTACCAGATATTATAAGAAGACTGGAGAGAAGGGCCACGGGTCGGAGGAGGTCGATATCTCGAGCTTGAAGAGGGTGAAGGAGGAATCGGTTAACGATCTCGGGATGTTGCTCATCGTAAGAGGACTGCAGCAGTGATGATGAACCGCATGTATGGACTGGCTCAGAGGATTGAGTTAAGAGGATTAGGGAGATGGAAGGGAAGGTTTTATATATATATACAGTGAGTCATGAGGGAGAGGTCAATATGGAGGAGGTAGGTTCTAGGGTTTTTCTCTCTCTTTTTTTTTCCCTGCCGTTTAACTTATGCGTGATCTCGACTGATTCAAATTCGTGTCAAATTGATTGATTAGGTAGTAAATCTCTCGCGAGAATCTTTGAACCGAAACTTGTTCGAGAGCATGAGTGTCAAATCATGTCAAGCAGCTCATCTCGGTCTCTAGGGTTTTCTTTTTCTTTCCTTGCTTGCACAAATAGGGCTTTCATGGCGTGGGGCCGGTGAGGGAGCAGCCGGTGGAATAGTATTCTCAGGAGGGTTTATATTCGACCCTTCAGGATAAGATAGGGATTTGGTGAAAATTTTTTAAATTTTTGACGACGAACATCTCCATGGGAAAATCTGATCACAACAACTCGAATTCAAATAACGGAACACTCGTGATAATAAAATTTTCTTAATTCACGAAATTTATAAATAAAATTTTATTATTGTTATTATTATTATTATTATTAATGATATAAAAATGAGTAAATGCCTCGCCTGCACCGAGTCTTCCGAGGAGTCGCTAGACGTGGGTCCCACTTCGCTTACGTATGTACCACACAGTTCGGATCAACACGGCTAAGTATATATTTAATAATTAATATGCTGTGTTAAATACGGAAAAGCGCGACCTAACACAATTGGTACAAGTGAAATTAAGGGATTTCAGATTTCGATTCTCATTAGTATGACTCATCATGCCATTTATTTACTACTCGTTATATTTCTTCTAGATCTACGTGTCTCGCTTATATACTAAAGTATACGGTCATTAAATGCCGAAAATACCCCTGGGATATTCTGAATCGTCGGACCGCGGACCGGATCTTGCGGCCAGATAGACTGCGTGCCGAAGAAGAGACCGCTTCCAGCATCGCTCGATGACGCAACGGTTTATTCATTTCAAAAGGAAAGAGAAAGAAACTTAACGGTCAACTTGAGAAAACATGCCGGAAACTCGAAGCTCGGTGTGGATACCACGAGGACGATCGTGTCAGCCGGGTGTGAATCGTAATACTGTGCGAGGAATCAATATTTGAATGCTTTATATATATATATATATAATTATGAATATGAATACATAATTCCAAAAGGTTTAAAAGATGATGTGAACAGACATTTACCATAGAAACCCGACCAGAGGTTTGTGGGTTGGTCAAGATCTCGTGGATGAAAAATATCTGCCAATGATGGAAAGATTTAGGTTAAAATTAATCCCGTATCGTAACATTAATAAAAATAAAAATAAAAATAATAATTCGGGTACCGTCGATTATAAAGCTAGGTTTTATGGTGGACGTGAACCCGGTGAATACGAAACTCGTGGTGGTTAAATGTCCGAGTATGGAAGGGAAAATACATGACTCGTGGTCGGTTCTGTAACTCGAGGGCAGAAGAAGACAAAAATGTTCGGCCGGAGGTCGGTTACTTGAGACGGGTGTTGAAAATTAAATCTCCTCGGATCAAAAACATGTCTGTAAGCTCGAAAAGATGATAGAGGAAGAGGAAATGGAGTCGGGATTGAGAACGGTGTCACTGTGTGGGTCCTCGTTTTCCTGATCGGAAGCACCTTTGGACTGCCAACGAAATGGGAATGGTTCAAACCTGGTTCTCGATATTGTTTTTGTCAAAAGGAACAACTTGTGCTGGAAGGGACCCGATCATGCATGTGCAACGAACAAAAGTGTGGGATTGCTTTTCCCCTTTAAATTCTCTCCAAGAAAACTTGAGGTTCTGTCTCCAGCTTGGATCTTTGAACGATTCGATGTCGGTCTTTTTTATTTTTATTATTTTTTTATTTTCATTAACAACGACTAAGTCAATGGCTATTTATTTACACGCCTGTCTTCATTAATGCCTCCAGCCCCAGTTTACATCGTATTTGTATATCTGTGAAAGAATGAGCTCCACCGTGTCAGACATCCACGATCGAATCGTGTCTCCGTATTCACATCGAACGACGAGGCAACTCTCGGACTCTCACTGTATTGCTTGCGTAAGTGTCTGTCGATAGATTTCAATGAATGGGAGTATGGATTGGAAGCCATAAGCGTTTTCTCACAACGTTATCTTGAAGGAAGGGTGACTCGGAATTTTGTTTTGGGATGTAACGGAACTTTCAAAGTCCTTACTGTGGGGTGGGGCCCCGAAAGGGGAACTTGAATTGAATGTGTGGCCCACCTGTCCTTAAATAAGAGCGGATCTAGAAGAGTGAGATGATACATGTTTAAAAGAAAGAGGGAATGAATGGACATGTAAAATTTCACTGCTGAAAGTTAAATCGAAAATTTTTTGATTTAAAATCAAGAGCGATAACAAGCCCTTTGATCAGACCGAAATGCTTTCCTTTGATTGCGGTGGTTAGCTCAGAACAGGGACAGCCCCAGATTGTCGGAGGCAACCGCGGGCTGGGCTCAAGTGATTCACAGCTGTTCGCTTGATTCCCATTCAACCCACTCCCATATGGGAGCATTCCACACATGAAATTCTTGCAATGGCCCCGCGCTGGGACCGACCTCCGCAAATCTTGCCGCAAAGATTGAAAGCAAGTGTCGTGGCACTGGATCATGCTCTCGTCTCTCGATTTTTCAATTTCTTGGAGTACTCAAATACTTATTATTTATTAATTGTTAAAGAAATGGAATTGAAAGCAGAAAATCAAAGGAAAAAAAGGAAGGCATTTCATCACGTGCAAAAACACGATGATTAGGATAAATATGGAAGCTCCAATCCAACAACGTAACTCGCAGTTTCTGTACACACGCCAAACTTTCACGTTGACTTTGCCACCTGGGTACTAAACCTCCACCATAACAAGGACAAATACGGCCCATGAGGTGTTTATGGATCTAAAGTTCTGGACCAACATGAACCATTAAGAAGGTTTGTTAATTCTTTCCTTCAAACAAAAGGTTGCAGTTAGAATCTCGTGAATAAAGAAAATATACCTACTACCACACTTGTATACTAAAGATGGAACCTGGCCAAAGCCAAACAAACAAAGAAAACAGATGACAATGGTGCCAAGCACAGCTCATCTACATGGTCTGAGACTTCACATACTTCTGCTATGGCCAGTTGCTTGAATTCAGTTGATGCTTCAGGCGGAAAGTTTGAGAGGCTTCCACTGTGTGCAAGAACCAGATCCTGATAAAAAGGAAGGGGAATACCGATACCATCCATGTATTGCAAAATTTATCAAACTTTAAGAAATTCGAACTTCCCTTGCCCTTTTCTCAATCTCGGATAACTGAAAGAACAAAGACCCGAAGGTCATCAGAAGCTTTGCCAGTTTGCATTCCTGGTGGATTTCCGGTCGAGCAAGTTCTCAGCAATCCAAAGAGTATAACAGAAGACCTGCACATGGCACTTCAACGGCAGCAGATTCCATGATCTTCTTCTTCGGCCTCAGCTACAACCAATCCCATGACAAATACATGTCAAAGAAGCTTGTCAATTATTCACATACTATTGACCAAAGAATGAGAAGCTACAGCATGGAAACAAACTCACCTGGTTGCTCTGTCCGCACTTCTTCTTCCTGAGCACAAGGGCGCAGGCAAGCATAGCATCTGCAACAGTACTGGGCTTTTTAGCACTGCTGGAAAAGTGCGGATATGATTCCTCAAAGGATAGAATGATACTGTCGGATGATTATCTGTTTGGAAAAGACAGGCCAATGGATTATGGACTGCTTGTGTAGCCATAACACTAAACTGAAGTGGGGTAATCGATAGATGATTCCATTCCTGATAATGCAAAACGTGTTGATGTAATCGAATGCTAAAGGTACAGAACACTTCCTTCCGCCAAATCATTTTGTCTTGGTTGTATTTTCTGGCCAAAGCCATCAGCGACGGCTCGATGATACCGCCACGAAGCCTGAGGACCAAGTGCAACGTCGATTCTCCAGAAACCAAAATCTTCGCTTTCAACACCAAGACATGTTCAGCAGTCTGATGTGCTCTACCTCACTTCCAATGGATGGATACGACCAAGAACAAAGCAATATCTAAATTTGGATTCGAAGGAAGATGAAAATCTTGAAATTCCTTTATCAGGCTCTTGGTATGACTATCAGCTACGCAGCTCAGATGAAGTTTCACACGCTCAATATCAACATTGGGAGTTGGGACTCCATAAACCACTCGTGATACAGCAACACGATTGAAAACTGACGAGCAGAAATCGTGCCAGTAGGAGCGGAGATTCTCAAGCTACTCACATTTCTGAATGTTGTAGTCAGCGATAGTACGGCCATCTTCCAGCTGCTTTCAGGCTAAGATCAGCCTCTGCTGGTCCGGCGGAATGCCTGCAACAACAGGGGCGAAATACTCAGCATCGGAAGCAAAACGATCTCGGCAAAAACGCATCAGGGAATCAATTCGACCGCACGAGCGCGAGCGGATTTACCCCACCTTCCTTGTCCTGGATCTTCGCCTTCACATTGTCAATGGTGTCGCTAGACTCGACCTCGAGAGTTATGGTCTTTCCGGTTAGGGCCTTCACGAAGATCTGCATCTTCATGCAATTTGTCCGATCTCGGCCTTCTCCGGACGGCGGGAAGCTGTCCACTCAAGTTTCGGGCCCTGCATGCAATTTATATGGAGACCGGAGGTAGGGCATGGGAAAGCCTCTCGGCCCAACTACTGGGCTGTTTGGTTTCTGGGTTAAGGTATCCTTGTCAGAGAATGGGCCATTTCTTCCCCGGTTAGGCCTAATGGACTTTCCAGAGTATAGGCCCATGAATCCTGGGCCCAATCTAAAAGTAGAATTTCAAGGACAATGTTTTCCAAGGGTAATTTAGACAAATGGCTGAATCCCTATACTCAGGATTGCTGCTTAGATTTGTTGAGAATTGAATTTCGGAGGATTAATATAAAATAATATTAGAATATTAAAATATTATAAGTCCTGTGAAAATTTTACATGATATACCACGTGGTTCCGTACCTTACCAAACCCAAGTACAGAACTCACGGTTATTAAAACCATGTTCACGAAAGAAGAGATTAGACTCATCATTGAGAAAATTTGTCTCATGGCCAGTTATCTCCCTCATCCGAGTATTGCAGGAACATGCACTACTCAAGATCAATTGTTCGGGGCAGACATCTAACAGGCGTGTGCCACATCGGCACTTGAGTGAGTGTTGATAATTGAATCGCACGTAGAGAATTAATAAAAAAATCTTAAAATATAAAAGAATTGATAGTTTAAACTTTTATGTGGATGCAAATCCTACTTCGGTACTCCTTATAACCTAGGTCCAATGGAAATTTTATAAGAATGATATCGAGCTCCCAACTGTTCCAAGATCGAGCTAACTCGGTCCTTTAATGGTAAAGCTCTCCTCTGCACGAGTTTTCTCCATTTACAATATCCAAACCCGAGATCTTACCTAACATAAACATATGCACTAGTACTCGACCTGACTCCATAATTGGAAATTGACTCAAGAAATACCCATTCACCTCTGACGTCCGTTAAGTCCAACTTCCACCCACATGCACGTCGTACATCAACTAAGTTCAACTTTCTCAATTCGACTTCCACCAACATGGATATCAGACATCAGCTAAGTCCAACTTTCTCCCACATTACCGACGTCGGATGTTCAAGTCCGACTCTCTCTCACATGGTCGCCCACTAAGTCTGATTTCCACTCACATAGATGTAGGACATCGACCAAGTCCAACTTTCTTCCAAGCGGACGTTAGACATGGGACATCCTCCAAGTCGGACTCTCACCCATGTGCTCAGCACATGAGAGACATGACCACGTCAGTCTTCTGTACTAATCAGGATCTATGTATAATCTCTATCGGAGGTTAGGTAATTCATTCACTTCTCCCTTCTCCAACGTCTCTTCTCCTTCTCCTCCTCTCCTCTCACTTAGGTCACTCTTTGACTCAGGCATTTGAGGGCCACTTTGGGGAATCACCTGGGACCTGATTTTTTTGCAGGTCTCAGGTGAAGTCCGCTCATATTCTCCCTCTCAAGGTCTGCTCTGATTCCATCTGAGAATCTCTCAACCCGATAAGTCACCCAAAGTACTATCATTACCTAATAAAAAGAGGCAACGAGTTGCGTCGAACCAACTTCCGGATGGCAAGGAAAGCACTTTTGGGAGGGAGCGTCTTTAGTTTTCCGCGGTGTCGTAATTGTGATTAATAGCGGTGGGCTCGGGCAGGAAAGTCAAAAAAAAAAAAAGGGAAAAAGGGAACGTGGGTTTGTCCACTGTTTTCTGGTGGGGACAAAAGCATGCAAAGAAAAGAGCACCTTGAGGAAGGTAACATTATCACATCATCTTTCTCTATCCCATTCCCGATCGGACCGGACCACGAAGTCCGGTCGTTTTTTGTCCGACTTATTTATAAATAATTTTAAGGATTTCATTTACTCTGACCACGTATTCGTAATCTTGTACTATTATACGGAAGAAGTAGAGTTAAGAGAAATAGGGATGAAGTGGTAAAATCACTCGTGTAAATATAACTACCAAATAACATTATAACTACTCAATAAGTTTTCATTTCTAATTTTATATTTACTAATTTATTTATTACACACTCTTTAAAAATCAATACTCGGTTATTAAAAGTAAGAATTTATGAATGACTGTACAATGTGCAATTCCGTGCATAGCACGGATTGATGTCTGGTCGGTGTACATGACACAATAGATACGAAATAATAATAACAGCCTTGCGAGTTAAGTTTATGCATCAAGGGTAGTTTTGTCTATTTTAAAATTACATATCCACAAGTTATATTCCAGTTAACCAGTTATCGTAATATCAATTCTATTCCATACTCTCTTCCCCGTCAAGTCTATTCTCATTTCAGCAAACGAAACGTGCCCTAATTCTTTGAATCGATTCTCGTTTCTAAGTTGTTTTCTTCATACATCCGAAAAAATAATTTTTTAACGAGAAGTTTTTCACTAGGCTTTTAAGCATCCCCATAAATTTACGAATTTGTGCGAGTTTACGGGCAATCATACATGCAGAAAGATTCATCGAGATCTACACGTGTAAGGGGAAATCAAACTTACGGTCTGGTGAACTATATTCACCAAATCCAGACGCGCATGTGTCCAACCCGCTCGAGATAATCCCGGAGTTTATCAGAAAGAAACTTTGGAACTTTGAAGTCAAGTGCAAGCAACAAATTCCATTTAATAGCTTGCGGACCAAGCCTTAATTGGACTCTCTTGACGCGTTCAATCATGACCAGCTTATTTGGGTGGTTAGACAAGCGTGTAACCATAAATGATTTTTGGGAAAATAATCTCCATAAACTTAAATTAATTATCTTCTATCTTCTATAGTATTACATGTAAATGTTCGGGAGGTTTGATATCTTTTTTATTTTTCATATTTATTAAATTTTAGGAAAAATATCTACTTTATAAAATCCTCCACATTAAAGGTAAAATAATAATTTCACTTATTTTCTCACCACTTCATATCTACGAAATTAACAGTAAAAATCTTTTATTAACTGTTCAAATTTCTCATATCACTTCATATTGATAATTTTAACCGTAAAAATTTGTTATATTTTTTGAATGAACGATTTGAAATTGTAAACTTGGAAAAGTAAACTGAAGACAATTAAGGATGTTGTCTATTGTAAGCCAACGAATTTCAAATGGATTAAATTGTAAAATGTTATAAACAAACTATTTAATTATATATGTTCGTCCTAATATTTCAAATCTATTTATTTTTCTTTCCGTATGTAGCACGTATCTGTGTTATATGTGAGACGTGCAGTCAATTGATCTCACTTTTGAACTCTCTAAAATATCCTTGATAAATATATTTTTTATCAATAAAGAAAAGACACATGGGGATGAAATAGTAAAATTCCAACACCCACCTCAGCTGTTATACTTGCCTCGTGTTCTTAAACAGTTACTCTCAACAACTAATTTCGAACTGGATTTTTTTTATTCTATATTCGGGTTAGGACAGGTGATCACGATATGGACTTTCCCCTTTCTATAATCAGGTTAACAACTGACACGAGTCGGTTTTTCTCTTCTGGTCTCGATAAACTAGCTAACTGACTAGCTCCTTGCTTCCGCATGGTCTTTTTTAATCTCAAGTCAAGGACAACGATACCAAATTTCGATTCTCTTTTTGATACGTTTTTTATATTTTAAATTGAAAATTTACAGATAACAAGAGACTCGGATCATGTTATGGATATAAATCTCAATAAATTCCATCTATTTAAAAAAGAGAATCTAACAAAAAATTTCAGTACACGTTAACGGACAGTCACCTGTAAAGTTAAGGCCATTTGCTAGGAAGTTACATCGCATCATGACATCACGCACTTAATTAATAATAATAACTAATAAAATTTAATTATTTTTAAAATTTTTATAAAATTTTTTAAGTTTAAATTAATTTTAAAAATAACGCAATTTTATCCTCTAATGACCAGGCCGAACTCCATACGGTAATACCTGGACCGGATGCTGTGGGCCCAGTATTGCGTCACTGAAAATCTCATACATGTGCATACGACATGTACATCAGATATCAAATCACATCGCTTTAGATTTATCATCGTCTTACAGCAAAAAATAGAAAAAAAAGCATGGCTTTAGATTTTTTTTATATAATTTCTTTAATTTTTTTTTAAAATTTGATAACATAATTACATATACTTATCAATTAAATTCTGATTAAACATATATATTACATCAATATCAATATGCTTATTGCAAGGCAAGCGATGCATTGTGGAATTCATCTAAGCAGCAAGAGTGTCGTTTTACTTTTAGTTCACTCCGCCACCGGAGAAAATCTTCAATAGAATAGTCATACTACTTAAGTGATATTAATGTGATATATTCATTTAATTAAAATTCACTAATTATATATTTATCTAATTATAGTTAAATATTTGTTATATTTTTTAAAAATATTTTATTATTTCTATATTTTTTCAACTAGTGCTTATCATATATTAGATTTTTTTATAATTTTTAAAAAATTTTAAGATTTAATAAATATAACTATACAATTTTTAATTACATATTAAATTTTAAGTATACGGATATTCACGAAAGACTTTCTCCTGCCGCTGCCACGGTCTCATTAAAATCAAACGCGTCGCAGGGAGTAATTTCTCCATTGCTAGTCTTCAGTTTACTTCCTCCTCGCACCTACTCGGAGTCTCCCTGTATCTCTCTCTCTCTCTCTACAGAACAGACAAAGCCAAAGGAAGCAAAGGGTTTCTCTGAAGAGAGTGAAAGAAGAAGAAGAATGTAAACTGAACACAGAGAGAGAGAGAGAGAGAGAGAGCAGTTGGGAGGCGTTAGAGTTTTTTGGTGCCGAAAAACCATCGGATTCTTTGAGGACAGCGATTATTCCCGCCGCCGCCGTCGAAACTGCGATTTCCCCCTGCCCATGCTCCCGTCAACGGCTGCCGGCATCTACCACCTCCTCTTCGGCGGCAGTGGCGGAGGGCTCTGGTCGGAGACGGCGGCTCGCTCTCCTGCTCTCGCTGTGGCAGTCACTGCCCTGGCCGGCCTTGTCTTGGTAGCCGCGGTGCTCTACTCTGCTGCCAGTAGGTAAAGAAGGAATTCAATAGATTCAATTTCGAGAGGCTGAGAAGGTTTACTGTGGAAACCCTAGCGAGCTGTAGAGGTCTGGTTCTTGTCCTCCTGTATCGGTTAATAGTGTGTTAGATGAAAGCTCTAAAGCGGAGTCACACTTCTTCCTCGAATTCATCTTCTCCGTCTTCTTCGTCGTCGTCGTATTCATCGTGGACTCACTTGCGTTCGGTCCTGTTTGTCGTCGCTAATTCTTCACCAGCGTCCTGTTCTTCCTCCTTTGATCGGTGAGTCTCTCTTTCCCCTCTAAAAGCATCCTCCATTACTTTCAATCTCCAATACTTTAGTTCAGATCTTGGCCTTCACCGGACCTTCCATGTCGACCTTGGACTAAATCAGATCCATTCTGCTCCAGCTCTAATGTTTTCCAATTTTGTAGCTTTTACTTCTTCTTCTTGGTTGGTTGAGTTTATACAGTGTTCAATTTGACAAGTTTGACCGGGTAAAGGTCCTCTTCCTAGCCGGATTAGGTAACCCCTGGGTTTGTTCAGTGGCTTTGGCAGCCAGCCATTGCTGTTACTAGAGAAAATTCGAGGTTCTTGTGGGTGCTTGTGAGACTCTTCTGGCTTAAACCGGATTTGTGTTTCTATTCTTTTGTGGATTTGTTTTATGAGTTATTAGTTTCCTGCACTTCATTGATGTGATGCCTGTGAAGTTCTTTTTGTTTTTTTTTCCTTTGATCCGTAGTGATACTTGTGAAGTTGGTTATTCCTTTGGGGTCATAATAACTGATCAGTTGATCTGACAAGAACCGTCACTTAGGGTGGTCTAATGGAATAAAGCAAGTGCCTGAGTCAGAACTTCCTAAGGATAATGGTATATGATCTAGGAATACTTGTATGATTCAAATCTAGATTAGACCTCTGAATAACCAATCGGATATCTATGCAATTAGTGTCTTTGTGGATTAAAAACTGTTAGAACATCTGGATTTTCTGTGGGAAATCTGATCTTGAGTAGCAGACGTGTCATCTGTGATACAAAAAGTACTATAGCATTAGTGAAGGACAGAATGTGCATCCTCTGTTTATGTTACCCAAAGTAGTTTACTTAATTATCATTCCTGCACTTTCTTTTCACATGTTATGGGGGTTCGGTCAAAGGAATCTTTAATGGGTTTTGCACAATCTTTGGTTACAATGTTTCTGAGCATTCTTTTGAGCCAAATGTACATGAGATCTGATGGAGCATGCAGAATTGGTTAAATATCAGTCTAAGAATGATGGAATTATTATAAGAAAAGTCGGCCACTGTTTGTGCAAATCCTTCGTGGCTACTTATAACTTTACTCTCTTGCCTGCGATTTCTTCTTCTTTTTGCCATCCATATGTGATTCCTGATTATTTTTTTCAACAAATTGCTACTTATTGGATTCAGGGGTCGTCTTAAATCACCATGGTCTCGCCGTAAAAGGAAAAAGGCACTCTCACCGCAGCAGTGGAGAACTTTATTTACACCTGAGGGGAGACTGCGAGACGGCGGTCTCAAGTTTCTCAAGAAAGTTCGTAGTGGAGTAAGTTTTTGATCCATTTCCTTGTCTGTTTTACTTGTATTACGCTTATGAACTGACAATGATTATTGTGGACTGTTGAGACTTGAGTTATCATGTGCCTTAATTTTGTGCTACAGGGCATTCATCCAAGTATCAGGGCAGAGGTTTGGCCATACCTTCTGGGCGTGTAAGTATCCATTCCTTTCTTGATATCTTCGCCTCTGTCCAATCTGTCTGTTAACTGTGGATGATATTATTTGAACATTTGTGTGTAATAAGTCTAAAATGCTATGTTGATCCCGTAATTCCTTGGAGGTTCTCAGATCTCAGATATTTTCTGCTGGCAATTTTGTTTGAATTATTCTTCGTTTGTCCAATCTTCCTAGTAGTGGGTATACTTGCTGTTTTACTTAAAATCAAGCTATATTCTCTTGAAATTGGGAAGTGGTGGCCTTGTGAACATAAGAAAATAGAGAACTAAATAACTAGGCTAGAATTACTGTGAGCAGTTGGTGATATATCTTGTCTAATAAATGCAACAGGTATGACTTGAAGAGTTCTAAAGAGGAAAGAGATGCGATAAGGACTCAGAACAGGTGCCTCTTATCAAACATACGACACCCTTAGTTAATTTTTTTCTTTTTTCTGTTTCGAGGTTTTTAACTACTAGACAGTGGGATTGCTGATAGATCTACCTCTAAGTCATATGATTGGAAGCAGTGAAAAGTGAACAGTGGGAATGGGTATAAATGATGGTTGAATTTTATTTGCTAATCTGTACAGAGAAATACATTTATCACTAATAAATGTGTTACTATTATGTGCAGAAAAGAATATGAGAAACTCCGCAGGCGATGTCGGCGGCTTTTGAAGCAATATGATCAGAGCTATACGAGCAAACAGTTTAGTGGGAGCCTCATTGAATATGTGCAATCTCCTAGTTCCGAAGAAGTGGAGAGTGCGAGAGAGTCACTTTCTAGTGGAGAGAGGACTCCAGATGATGGGATCATGGATAATTCTAGTAGCATCTTGTTGGAGGGAGACAGTAACTCGAGAAGAATTACAAGCGCTGATGGCTCATTACTGAACACCGAGTCTTCAGACACAGACTCCTCTGACGACGCTGAAGTAATTAGAGCTTCACCCACTTCAGATGGCAGGTAATTTAAAGATTAATCTGTACAATATAGAAAACTCTGCAGATGAATTTATGCAATTCACTGAGTGTAACATATATAAACCCAAGTCAGGCGCCAAGAGTTTATAGAATAAGAATATGCTTAGTTGAAAAATCAATCAGCATAGGCTGCAAAAATGTAATATACTTTCTTGATTAATGCTCAAATTATGCTCTTGAAATCTTTAATGTCTCTTTGTTAGCAGGGAAGATAATGAGTCGGATATGTTGACCAAGGAGGAGGTTTCTCCCTCTCCAAAGGGTGGAACGGTGTCACCAGTTCGGACCACCGAAGACTTCGCCACTTGGCAGCGAATCATTCGTGTAGATGCGGTCCGCGCAAACTCTGAATGGATCCCATACTCCTATTCCCAGGCTACAGTGTCGGAAACTCGGGCCCGTCGTTCTGCTGAGGCGGTTGGGCTGAGGGACTATGATCACCTGGAACCACATAGAATCTTCCACGCAGCACGGCTTGTAGCAATTCTCGAAGCCTATGCTCTCCACGACCCAGAGATAGGATATTGCCAAGGGATGAGTGATCTGCTCTCCCCTATAATCACCATCATAACAGAAGACCATGAGGCCTTCTGGTGCTTTGTGGGTTTCATGAGGAAGGCCCGCCACAACTTCAGGCTCGATGAGGTGGGTATCAGGAGGCAGCTCACGATTGTCTCCAAGATCATCAAGATCAAGGACTCGCACCTCTATCGACATTTACAGAAGCTACAAGCGGAGGATTGCTTCTTTGTTTATAGGATGGTGGTGGTCCTCTTCCGGAGGGAGCTCACTTTCGAGCAGACAATGTGCCTGTGGGAGGTCATGTGGGCTGATCAGGCAGCCATCAGGGCTGGGATTGGGAAATCTGCCTGGAGCCGTATAAGGCAGCGGGCGCCGCCCACTGATGATCTGCTGCTGTATGCTATTGCAGCTTCGGTTTTGCAAAGGAGGAAGCTGATCATAGAGAGGTATAGCAGCATGGATGAGATACTGAGGGAGTGCAATAGCATGGCAGGGCAGCTCGATGTGTGGAAGCTTTTAGACGATGCTCATGATTTGGTAGTCAACCTCCACGATAAGATTGAGTCCTCTCTGTGATATCCTTTCTGCTTAGGAAGCAAAAACGTTGTTGATCTTGTTTGCTAATCTATTTTCCCGAGTGGTCTCAGCGGTGAGAGAACCTGAAAGACTCTTCACCAAAGACCTTCGTCAGCTGAATACTGCTCTCTTTGCCCGGTGCTCTCATCAAAAGTTGCAGAAGCATCGGAGGCAGCATTGAGCAGATAATACAGGTTTATTATCGACCGTGAAGTATGGCCTCTATATACGGTGCAGAATACTCGCTCAGCAGCACTTCAGCAATGCGAGGCAAGTACGAACTATTTAACTGATACATTATGTCTCTTGATTCTCTCCTTTTTTTGGGGTTTCTGAGGAAATTGAGATTATTCCATATTTCATGAATCTATTCATATCCTCGGTCCTGTAACCCGTTGCAGTCCGAAGGGTTGGTAGCAAGATGTTGTTGAGCTTTTTAAGAATGAAAATGGTGGTTGTATTCTTCAATTCGGTGAGAATTTTGATTGGTGTCATTGTCTTTTCTGTTTGGACTAGAGATCAGCCGTTTGAAGTTACCAATGCTTCTCTGGTTAATACATATATTGGATTTAATTCACTTGGGAAGAGAAGATCTTGCAACCGTTTAAAAGTTTGGGATTCTTTTTTCCTCCTGGTATGCACCGGCAATATTTGAAAGGTCATGAATAATTGAATTCGAAAAGGGCAATAAATGTAGAACTCCCGTAATGTTAATTTTCTTTTTCATTTATAAAACTTGAACCCGGTAGATGTATCCCAAAGTCACATTCTTTGTTCTGATAATCAGATTCCTAAATTGACAGTGAGGAATCCACATGATGCAGGTAACAAAACCATTGTTATAAAGATGAATCCAGCATCAAAATGGCGCGAGATGAACCGGGTAGTCTGTTGCCAATTTGGAATGAGTAGAAATTAAAAAGAAAATTCCAGAAAACTTTAACGAGAGAATGCATCCAGAGTAATCGACCAACAGTAACCAATAATTTGAAATCTCAGAAGGTGCAGGCATGGTATAGTCCCAGTAGGAGAAGATCAGATCAAAGCACAGCTCAAGTTCGCACATCCTTGGAAACCCCTCTTAGCGGAGGTAAAGAAAATGGACAATCTTTTCCGAATAAGCTACCAACGAAATTCAGACGCGACGTTTTTCTAATCATCGAGGTGGGAAGGCCCCGAGTTGCTAGTCTTTCTTGGTGTAATGTCTGACAACCAGAGCAAAGCCCAGAATCAGGAGCGGCACGAGGAACTGCAAGATCTTGATCACGAACTCTGGGGTCTTGTCAGGGTTGTAAGGGGCTTGTTGAGGTGGAATGTAAGCACGCTTAGCCGGGACGGTTGATGCATCGACCTCGCCAATGTAGTACTTCTCCATCATCTCCCGAGCAGCGTCGCTGTGGCCGACATCCTCGAAGTCATTCGTTGCATCTTTACCTGTAGTTTTTCACACAAGAAAAGAGGAAGATTTAGCAGCTTTTAAGTAGACAGCGTCTTGGTTTGGGCAACACCTCCATTCTTTCTTTGGACAAGGGATGGATGGGTTAGGCTTTAGATTACCAGTAGCTGAGAGCAAAACCTCATCTCCTCCAGGATGATCATCCATGAAAGAAGTTACATCGTATACCTGCAACCACATTGTGCAATCTCACCAGCTAAGCTTAGAGAATGCTTGCCTGTGTCTGTGTTTTAACCACAACACTTGCAATAATAACAGTGACCAACAATTTTTAAAAATCTCAATAAAAGGATCATGGCAGTCTTTAGAACATCCATCTCTGCTTCCACTGAATCTATTTCTACCACTAAGAAACAGTTTCTCTATCAAACCTTGGTCGGAAAAGAATTTCCAGAGAAACAGCAAGATAAAGAAAACCAAGCGCAGTTCTCACAGGAAATGAGATTTTGAGAATTTCCTCTCTTTGATTCATGTGGATCATAATTACTGATAATTGCCCAAGTGCAAATGTTGTCTGATTTTAGATTCGGCCGATGTCGTCACCCTCCTAGCATTCTGTCGTGATATTTGTTCAGTACAGATCTTCTCCCACCCCCACCGACTTGAAACTAAATCATTTGACAGACAATCGATTGAAACTCTACAGTTCCTAAAAGAGCCCATTCATGGGGGCTCTATACGCTATCCAGAATGTTCCTTTTCAGACTCAATTCAATTTCATTTGTTACCAAAACAGCTCCTCTGATCAACAGGCCCGGTATTTCCAAGAAATAGAAATTAGCTAGGGCTTCAGCTATGGTAATCAATCCAAGGATTGAAGGAAATGACCAATCGACCCAAGCTCGAGGAGAATGAAAGGCGGATACGGCTCGAAATCGGACAGGCGGAATGAGATCTGACCTTCCCGGAGATGATAAGCCAACAGTCCTTGGTCTTGTTGTGCTTCTCCACCTCCTCGAACGCGAACAGCTTCCTATCCGACGCCATTGCTGACTGCTGACTCTGACCGACCACAGAACCACCGAAATCATCAGCTCGGGAAGGGAAATCTCAAAGAAGTTTCGCAATCAGAACTTATCATACGAGCGGAGATCCTGAACATGGAAGAGCAAGACAATCTCAAATCAATCACTTACCGACACGCAGAGAGAGAAGGGAATGAAAGAGATGAACTGTCCGCCCCTTCTCCCCCTCTGTATCTCTCGGTACTGTCACGAGCAACGGGCAAGATTACGGTTACTCTCAAAACAATTTCTTAAAAAATGGTGGTTTTGAAAGTATTTACGAGAGTACCGGTACCAAAACGCCACTGGAAGTAGCGTTTTCACTAAAGTGAAAACGCTAGCAGAGATGGCGTTTTGTATGGCAAAAACGCCATAGCTGGTGGCGTTTTACCCGTTTACTCTAGCAAAAACGCCAGAGCTTGTGGCGTTTTCCATCTGCCAAAAACTACACCGTTCCTCTCAGCTCGTGGCATTTTACTATGGCAAAAACGCTACAGGTGGTCGCGTTTTACCAATTTACCCTGGCAAAAACGCCAGACCTTGTGGCGTTTTACCCTGGCAAAAACGCCGGACCTTGTGGCGTTTTACATCTGGCAAAAACTACACCGTTTTGCTTCGTTGGCAGCATCTTCTTCCCCGAGCTCCCTTCCTGTTTCCTCTCAGCTGCAGTCCCCGACCTCCCACTGTTCCTCTCAGCTGCAGTCCCCGAGCTCCCTTCCTGTCCCTCTCGGCTGCTGCATCTTCCCCGAGCTCCCACTGTTCCTCTCGGCTGCTGCAGTCCCTGACCTCCCTCTGTTCCTCTCAGCTGCAGTCCCTGAGCTCCCTCTGTTTCTCTCGGTTGCTGCATTTTCCCCGAACTCCCTCTATTTTGGTCGGCTGCTACAGTCCCCGAGCTCCCTTCGTTCCTCTCAGCTGCAGTCCCCGAGCTCCCTCTGTTCCTCTCGGCTGCTGCATTTTCCCCGAGCTCTCTCTGCTCCTCTCAGCTGCAGTCCCCGAGCTCCCTCTGTTCCTCTCGGCTGTTGCAGTCCCCGAGCTCCCTCTGTTCCTCTCGGCTGCTGCATTTTCCTCGAGCTCTCTCTATTCCTCTCAGCTGCAGTCCCTGAGCTCCCTCTGCCCCTCTCGGCTACTGCATCTTCCCGGAGCTCCCCCTGTTCCTCTCGGCTGCAGCATCTTCCCCGAGCTCCCACTGTTCCTCTCCGCTCCTCTCGGCTCAACCCTCTTCCTTTCAGCTCAACCCTCTTCCTCAGCTCACTGAGCCGCCCATCCTCTCAGCTGCAAGTTCTTGCACCCGAGCAGCCGAGCAGCCACGAGAACCTGAGCTGCTAACTGCCCAAGCAAGGAGAACCCTCGAGCTGCTAGCTGGCCGATCTGCCACTGAACCCGAGTTGGTAGCCAGCCGAGCTACCGCTGAACTTGAGGCGAAGCTGCTTGCTGCCCGATTTAGGAGACCACCCGACCGAAGCTCGTACTGGAGCAGCTTGTTGGGCGATCTGAACCCGACCCGAGATCGTGCTGGAGCTGCTTGCTGCCCGATCTGAACCCGACCTGGTACTAGAGCTACTACTTGAGCTACAGCTTGTTGCACAAACATCCCACCATAACTGCTTCGTACTGAAGGTTCGTATATGTCTGAGCCAATTTGTGCCCTCCCATTATTGATTTTCATACTTATAACTATTATTGCCGTGTTTGAGTTAAAATGTCGTTGATGAACATTAAGTAGTGCTAGAATATTCTTGCGTATAAGCTTATTGATGAAAAGCTCGAAAGGTAGCTGATTGATTGAAGTCAATTAATATCAAAATACCTCAGTTGGTGGCCTTTCTTGAAGTGAAGTAACTTATGTGATTTAGTTTTTGTGTGTTCAGTGCTGTGAAAATGGTTAGATATGTGGAACTGTTGATTTTTGCCCATGGAAATATTTTGTACGGTGAACACGGTGCATATTATGATAAGGATCCGGTGAAGAGAATATCGGTCAAGAAAGATATTGGCTTTGAGGAATTGTTGCAGAAGATATACCGAGCTATCCGAGTTAATCCAAACGGCTATGAAGTGGAGGTATTTCATAGGAATGTAACAGTTTATCAGTTCGGTGGAATGCCACCAAAATATACTTTGGTACCTATCACCGAAGATGATGATGTGGCTAGTCTCATCCGAACAGCGGAAGTGGGAGGTGAGCTTTGTCAACAAGAGTTGTATGTTCGAGTACATGATAGCCCTTCCTTAACAGTGGAACAAGATAGGAGGAATGTTGCTATTATGACTCCTTCAACCTCTCAAGCTCCTCCAGATCCGCTTCATAATAACAGTGCCGGTAATGATATCGATAGACAAATCGATGAAGCATTACAAGAGGTACCTGTTGATACAGATGTTGAATTAATAGAGGCGGACGAGGAGGACAGGGCGGATGAGGAGGATGGGGCGGACGAGGAGATTGGTGGCACATCCGCTCATTTTCACTTTGATACATCGGTGGATCTATTATCGGAGTCTCCACATAGTATACCGAGCAGTGCTGCATTCGGACAATGTGTGATGCATGAGTCCAACGACACTACTATTCAAGACCCGATTCCTTTTTTCAATAGGAGGAATGGTGGTGATGGCTACATAACCTTTGAAGAGCAACATCGTTTATTAGACTCATACTTGAGTTTTGGGAATGAGTTAAAAAAAGGGATGCGTTTTCAAAGAAAAGAAGATTTGATTTATGCTGTGAAAGTGCACCACATCAAGCATCATCATAACTTTCGTGTTGATGAGTCAGATAAGAATGTTTGGTCAGTTTCTTGTTATGAGAAGCACAATGGATGTAGATGGCGACTTCGTGCATTTCAAAAACGCACGGACATTGGATTTGTGGTTACTAAAGTTGTAGGACCACATACTTGTGTTAATCCAATGCTTAGTCAAGACCATCCACAACTAGACTCCAAGTTCATGGGTCGGTGTTTTATAAATCAAGTTAGGGAAACACCCGATGTAAAGGTTTCTATATTGCGTCAAACAATTGTCGACACATTTGGGTACATGGTAACAAGGAAGAGGGCTTGGGATGCAAAGAGAAGAGCCATTGAAGCGGTATATGGTAATTGGGACGATTCATACATGGAACTTCCACAACTTCTTCGTGCCATTCAGTTAACCAATCCGGGATCAAACGTTAGTTGGCAATTTCACGAAACCGATAAAGATGGTGAAGTGATATTTCGAAGGGTGTTTTGGACTTTTGGCCCATGTGTTCGTGCATTTTCACATTGTAGGCCAGTAGTTAGTATAGATGGAACCTTCTTGTATGGGAAATATGGCCACAAGTTATTGATTGCGTGTACCTTTGATGGTGCAAATCATATCATCCCACTGGCCTTTGCATTGGTTGATGAGGAATCGTTTGGATCCTGGTCATGGTTTCTGATGCAGTTGAAGGATCATGTTGTTGGCGGAAGGCCAGAGACTCTATGTCTTATTTCTGATCGGCACGCTGGAATTGTTAGCGCAGTGAGAGATGAAAGGGTTGGATGGTTGCCTCCATTTGCAGAATGGCGATTCTGTATTCGACATGTGGCTAGCAACTTTAACAAGATTCATAATAGCCAACCATTGAAGAGACTTGTCACCGCAGTCGCCTTGCAAGCTCAGCCACGTAAGTTTGTCCGTTGTATGGAAGATGTTAAAAAAAGGAAAGATTCTGCACTTGATTACTTTACAAATATTCCTCTTGAACGGTGGACTCTAGCACATGACGGGGGCTTCAGATATGGTTTCATGACAACAAATCTTAGTGAGAGCTATAACGCCGTACTAAAAGATGCAAGGTGCTTACCTGTGTCAGCGCTTGTGAAGAAGATCTTCTACAACTGTGTTGACTATTTTCAAACCCGATATGATGAGGCTGTAGCAGGAATCAATAGAGGAGAAGTGTTTACAGTATGGGCGAATATAAGGATTCAGAAATGGCGAGACGCTGCCAATAGACACAAGGTGAGATCATTTGATCGAGCCAATGGTATATTTGAGATCGTCACTGGCGAGAGAAGAACATTGCATGGTACGACAGGTGGGCGGGAACACTCAGTTCGTCTAAATGACCGTCATTGCACTTGCAATAAATGGCAGACATATAGAATACCATGTTCTCATGCAATGGCTGCTTTGGCATTCATTCGGGTTGACAATACTCAAGCTGTAGGGCCATGGTATTGGTGGACGAACCAAAAAACCTGTTACCAAGGTACCTTCTCTCCCCTTGGTGACAAGGACACTTGGGAACATGTACAGACGCCATTCATTCACCCAGATCCTTCACTTCGTCGAGGTGTTGGTAGACCACGGTCCAAGCGCTATCATAATGAAATGGACCTCAAAGATCCATCATCTTCGATCACATGTTCTTTCTGTAGGAAAGGAGGTCATAATCGAAGGAATTGTCCTGAACGTCAAAAAGTCCAAGTCCAAGGTTATAGCAACTTTATAATCGAAGAAATTTATTATTTTATTTAACAACTTTGATAAATTGTATGATGTTGAGTGCTAACCATTTAATACTCATTATATATTATTCTTAATGCTTCCAGATGGATCCAGGGCCAGTAGATAGATCAGTACTAAGACAACAGGATAGGCATCGTTCACAAGCCGTTTGGGCTGGTCAGGTATATGACGTTTTAATTGCATGCAGTTCATGTTTATTAAACTTATGTTCATGTTAACAATATGATATTCTTTATTATTTGCAGGACTCATTATGGCTTGTTTGTCGTCGACGGGAGGGTACATTGCGACGGGTTAATATAGACTTAGACCCTCGGATCACGCCATATGTCGAGCAGGCCGGCTTCCAGGGCATCTCCCATATTCGTTTCGGCAAACTTGACTGGCACTTGATTGCAGCTTTAGTGGAGAGATGGAGACCGGAGACTCATACATTTCACATGCCATATGGAGAGGTTGGCATCACTTTGGAAGATGTCTCCATACAGCTTGGCTTGCCAGTAGATGGTGATGTAGTTACTGGTAGCACTTGTCTGGACTGGGGAGACCTATGCGAGCAGCTACTCGAATTGAGACCCGACGCCCGCAACATGATAGGCGGCCGTGTGAGAATGTCCTGGTTACAAAGAAATTTCGGCCAATTGCCTGAACAAGCTGATGAGCTGACCATCCAGCAACATGCACGGGCGTATATACTAGAGTTGCTGGGTAGCATAGTTTTTCCGGACAAGTCTTCTAGCCTCGTACACTTGATGTTTCTTCCATTGCTAGAAGATCTGGTAGCTGCACGTGGTTACAGTTGGGGTGGAGCTTGCTTAGCATGGTTGTATAGGCAGTTGTGTCGTGCTGCAAATACGACGGCTCATGAATTGGGAGGTGCACTGGTATTTTTACAAGCATGGGCGTGGGAGAGATTTCCTCATATTGCCCCTCTTCGTCGCTCTACAGATGAGGTAGATGGTCGACCTTTAGCATGTCGATGGGCTAGTGCATTTGATGTAACACAACAACCCACTCATGTTCGCCAATATCGAGACGCTCTTGATTTGCAAGTACCTGAACAAGTAAGATGAATTATATATTGATTACATTTTTTAAATTACATATCATTGCATACTAATTAAATATATCGTATGCAGATTATATGGAGACCGTATACCCAAGATATCATCAATCGTCTACCGAATTACTGTCTCAATGACCGTGACGTTTGGCGTGCTCGGGTGCCTCTGATATGCTTCAACATAGTAGAGTGGCACCTCCCAGATCGAGTACTCCGCCAATTTGGTGGTATCCAGCGGATACCGGCTCCATGTGATACTATGCCAGAGCTCCATCAGCTCGATCTTCGAGGCAAGACGGACGAGGACTGGATCACGCGACATGACTCATACATCCGCATGTGGCATAATCGTGCGCAATATATCGTCCCGCTCGAGTATGATGAGACATTGGCAGATGGCGTAGATGATGAGTATTATGTTTGGTACCATGGAGTGACTAGACGTTATGTTGGACGAATCGGAGCAATGTTTGGAGCTGTGGTAAGAATCAACAACTAGATTCATGCTTTCGTAATATCATATTATTAATGACTTTTATGTGAATGTTAATATACCGTTTGTTTGCTCAAACAGACGAATGCTTTTACTCGTATCGAGCAGACTACACAAATAGGAGAAGCTCACGATATCGCTACTGCTGGGAAGCATCTAGTTAGAGGCCATGGAGGTGTGACATTGTTCCACGACAATCAGCCAGGCCACGAAGATGAGCCACACATTGATGCAGCTCCAGCATATCATGGGAGAGGACGACGGGGTCGTGGTAGGGGTCGTGCTAGGGGTCGTCAAGCATCTCCACCTAGGTCTCCTTCCCCGCCTCAAGATCCCCCTCTCTCTCCTCCACTCGATGAAGTCGAAGTCCCACCTCCCTCTCAGCAACCTGACATAGCCGAAGTCTCATCTTTTTACACCCCCGAGACTTTATATTTATCAGGTTATGCTATGCTGACTCCACCTCCTCCAGAAAAATATCGAGATCCAAGACATCATCAAACTCTACCTCAGGTAGACCCTCGTCCATGGAATGACACTTCACAACACGATGTAGGTCCGAGTGAAGAGAGCGGTTCAGTTGTGAAACTTCATTACCGAAGGAGTAGATTTAAGAAGAGGTAGATGATGACTTCGTTGACATTTGGGATATTTGCAAACTCTATGAATGTTTCTCATAAACTAGTCTGCTGTTTGCAGTTGCTTATATATGATATATTGCTTGTCATTTTACATTTTCACTTTATAGTTTGTTGTCATATAACGTTTTTGTCATCTAATGATATATCACGATATGTTTTTTTGGGGCAGTGGGCCAGCTGAAGTGAGTAGGTTTTGCGCATTTATAATGTTTGTTTCTGGCGTTTTACAATTACTGACTTAAGTAAAACGTCGTCGTGTTACATGCATAAAAATAGAGATTTCTCGGGTTATGATACTTTAATAGCTATAAAAGGAAAAAGAAAACTCAGTTTAGAACACTCATGTCGATAAAATTATTTGAAACCTTTAATTATTCGAAAAATGATCACACTTTATTTTTATAAAATGCCACATTTGTCATGGGTAAATTGCCACAGGAAGTGGCATTTTTGGTTTTTGGGTATGGCTGAAAACGCCAAACCCTGTGGCGTTTTTGCCACAGTGTTTTGGGCAGTGGTAAAACGCCACAAGCTCTGGCGTTTTTGCCAGTTGTAAAACGCCACCAGCTCTGGCGTTTTTGGACTGCAGCTGAGGGGAACGGTGTAGTTTTTGGCAGATGGAAAACGCCACAAGCTCTGGCATTTTTGCCATAGTAAATGGCTAAAACGCCACCAGCTATGGCGTTTTTGCCATACAAAACGCCATCTCTGCTGGCGTTTTCACTAAAGTGAAAACGCTACTTCCAGTGGCGTTTTGGTACCGGTACTCTCGTCAATACTTTCAAAACCACCATTTTTTAAGAAATTGTTTTGAGAGTAACCGTAATCTTGCCCGTTCCCCGTACTGTCACTGCCCGTCAAAGCTGCCGATGTACTACTGCTCCGTGGCTCTCGAGGATCTTGAATTTGTATGCCGACGGCTCTGCAGAATTACCATACTGCCCTCCCGTTTCGATATTAGATTGTCCTACTTCACAATAATACGGTAAGAAAGAATTAATTAAATTACTTTAATTAGTGATAATTATGACACTTGCTCGGGTAATTAATATTAATTTACTTATTTGTCACATGTGACGAAATAGTATCACTTGAAAATTTCTCATGCACATCCATTGATTTGTGTAAAGCACGTGTGTAGATGGTCCCACCAAATGATCCATGCTTTGGGAGAATCGAAGTTCCGGTTTTTCCTAGGTTGGTGAAAAGCCCACACATCTATGGATTCAAGTAAGTTTACGTGCGAAGTACAGATCTGACTAGTCTTCTCACTAAAGGATACACTCTCGAGGATAATCGAAATTTCGATCTCGTGAATTTTCTCACGTAGAAAAGAAAAGATGTTTCTTGCCAATAGGCAACGATCTATTCTACACACGGCATTCGCATTTATGGAAACCACTGACCTACGGTTGGAAAATTCAATTTTGATTAATGAACCGTCCATTTTGACAAATTTTAAGACTCTATATTTATGTTTATATTATTATATTAGGAAAAAAAAAGGGGCAGTTAGTCTCATCTTTTTTTACAGTCGATTCCTCCATACCACCAAGGGCGGTGGTCTAATGGTTAAAAGTTTACTCTTATACGGTTTAGTGAGGTCGAGTTCATAGAAGAGGCTCTTGAACTTGTATCTTGGCGGAAACCGACTTCTTAGAATGTATTAGATATTCGGTAGTGTTATATTAATGTACCGATGTGGTTTGGTAAGGTCGATTGTCACATATTCGAGTATCGCTCTGTGCAATATTGACAGGGGAGATTCTTAAACTCGTGTCTTGGTGGAAACCGACTTCTTAGACTGTATTAGATATTCGACAGTGTTATATCAATGTACCGATGTGGTTTGGTAAGGTCGATGTCACATATTCAAGTATCGCTCTGAGCAATATTGACAGAAGAGATTCTTAAACTCGTGTCTTGGTGGAAACCGACTTCTTAGACTGTATTAGATATTCGGTAGTGTTATATCAATGTACCGATGTGGTTTGGTAAGGTCGATGTCACATATTCGTGTATCGCTCTGAGCAATATTGACGGGGGAGATTCTTAAACTCGTGTCCTGGTGGAAACCGATTTCTTAGACTGTACTAAATACTAAACCTCTAATGACATTACATTGGCGCAGATAGTGCTAACACTGTTTATTCAATCCATTTGATATGATCGCAGTTTGTTTAGCGGTGAGGAGAAAGCGAAATGTCATTTCCATCTGAGGTTCGAATTTCTTCTAAAGCTAGATTACGTCTCTGAGTTTACACTGCCATGCGGACTCGTAGGCATGTGTACATGATCGTGAGAATTAATCAGACAAAACTCGGATATTCCGTCATATGAAAAAAAAAAAATTGTAACATTGTAAGATCATTCTAGAAGAATAGGCCTAATGAGCCCTAATCCTAATCTAGCCCGATCCATCTCAGCCCCGAGGAATATCCCAACTCACTACAATTACTCATGTCTCGATTACTATTCCTATTCAAGTATTGAAAAGTGAAGTTGTCAAACTCTCGATTTCCCCTCTTACTGGACCTCAGATGGGCCTACGTTCGGCCCACTCGTGGCCCATGAAAATTATCATTGGCCCACATTGAAAACTGGGCCCAATTAAAGGCCCATAACCACCCCCTTCCCTCCAAGAAAGGCAAGAACCTCGTCGGTAACTTGCAAGTCGTCATCCTACGGAGCTTCCCTGCTTCCCAAACACTTACCATCGGTCGCAATCGCACGGAGGATATACGGGACCGTCCTCTCATTTCTTCACCGGCGCAGGGGCATCTGGTCGTCGACCATGGGAGGCTCCTCGAAGACGAAGTTCCTGCAGGAGCTGGTGCTGTACGCTGCCAGCGCCGCCCTCAGCTGCCTCGTCCTGTTCGCAGGGCTCAGGCGCCTCGACCCCAACCGTGAGGCCTCCAAGAGGGCTCTGGATCTCAAGAAGGAGATTGCGAAGCGTCTGGGCCGCCCCTTGGTCAACACCAATCCGTACGAGGTAAGGATACTTGAGAACTTGCGAGCGAAACTTCTCGCTCGTGATTAGCTTTGAGCATTACATTGATTTCGTTGCGGTTATATGGGTTCCTTACTATTACGATGATGTTACTGTTCCGAGATGCTGATTCTGCAACATTTCAAATATCACTGCTGGATGATCAATTCCTTTCTTTTCCATGGAATCAAGAACTATTTATGCTGTTTCTTTTCCCATGACGCTAGTATTTTCTGATCTCTAAGAGTCTCTTTGATCAGTAAGCTTAAGCCATATATACCCATTGGTGCATAGACCATAATCTTAATCTGGATAGGGGGTGTATATACTGCTGCTTTCTTTTGGTTACTAGCTATTTGTGATGCAAATGAATGCCCCACCGTGCTGATTTCCAAGTTCATATGAGCTTCTAATGTGACGCAGACCTCTCTTAAGGACTATACATACCATGGTCAGGCATTTACTAACATGTGGTTTTGTTTCCTTAAATTTGAGATTCTTCACCGGGCAGCTTTTGTTATTTAGGTGCACTATTATCAGATACTGTACCAGAAACACTTCTCTAGGAGGGACGGTTCACTTTCCATTTTTTTAATCAACTGCAGGATGTGATAGCATGCGATGTTATAAATCCTGATCATATTGATGTCGAGTTTGATTCCATTGGAGGATTGGCAATCATTAAGCAAGCTTTGTTCGAGCTGGTCATTCTTCCGCTTAGGAGGCCTGAGTTGTTTTCCCATGGGAAACTTCTTGGTCCTCAGAAAGGTGTCTTGTTATATGGACCTCCTGGTACTGGAAAGACCATGCTTGCCAAGGCTATTGCAAAGGAATCAGGTGCTGTTTTCATCAATGTAAGGATATCAAATTTGATGAGCAAATGGTTTGGAGATGCACAGAAGCTTGGTGAGTATTTCTCAATATATAGAATTGTTACTCATGACTGAAGTCGACGGGCAGCATAATTTATTTGTTCTCTGAGTTTGGTGTGATTTAGAAGCATGCTACCCTTTCAATTATGCTGCAGTTATGGATGTAATTTCATCTGAGACTTGTTGTTTGTGATCGATTGTTGTTGATCGTTCACCGACTATGTTCTTCTGTAGTTGCTGCTGTGTTTAGCTTGGCGTACAAACTCCAGCCTGCTATTATATTTATCGATGAAGTAGATAGCTTTTTGGGTCAACGCAAAACTACTGATAACGAAGCTTTGACAAATATGAAGACCGAGTTTATGGCCTTATGGGATGGTTTCACAACAGATCGTGAGTTCTGTCTCTCCATACAATGCACTATAAATAACGTCAAGGTTCATTCTTAAACTCAAGAGGTTCGTGTATTATATCTGCCCTATCAATATTGATACACCTAAAGAAATGATTGTTGTTAGGGAATGCTCGAGTAATGGTTCTTGCTGCAACAAATAGGCCGTCAGAACTCGATGAAGCAATATTACGCCGTTTTTCTCAAGCCTTTGAGATTGGCTTGCCTGATAGAAAGGAAAGGGTTGAGATATTGAAGGTGATTTTGAAGGGTGAGAGAGTTGAAGATAACATTGATTTGGACTACCTGGCAAGCTTGTGTGAAGGTTGCACTGGCTCTGACATTTTGGAGCTATGTAAGAAAGCGGCCTATTTTCCTATCAGAGACCTACTCAACAATGAGAAGAAGGGGAAGCCATCTCATGTGAGTGCTTCTATTGCTGATATGTTTGCCAATATGTTGAGATTTTTGAACTTAGGGCACTATTCACTCTTCATTATTCTACTTTTAATCTCAGGTTAGACAAAACTTAGGCTCAAAGCCTCATATTTTCCCTACAAAAAATTGCTTTTAGATTCCTACTCTGTTGCCCTGAAAAGAATTCCTACCTGTTTTTTTTCGAAAATGAAATTTATTAATCTCAAAATTCCTTCCAGATTAACTGGAATATTGTGTGTTCACCTTGAATCACTGTTATTTGTTCAGTCCCATGGCTGTGGTCGTTCATTTATGGGGACAAGATCACTTAACACGTGTACTAGTAATGGTCAAGTGAAGTAAGCAATAGGAGTTCCACCAGAAGAGTACAAATATTTATTATTTTCCTGCATCTTCCTTTTTTCAAGGAAAAGAAAATGGAAAACATTCTTGAATAAGATAGTAGAGCCCATAGTTACATGTGCTCCTGCAATAGCTGGCTGGCCTCACATGCTTCTTTTCCCTTTCCTGATGCTAGAATTTAATTGGTCTACCATTTTTACATTGAATGTTTTTGCATCTTTTTCAAATCTTTATATTGGTAACATTGCTGTCATCATTCTGCGATCTCATGTGCCCTGCTTCGTTAATACTGTATCTAGGCAGTTTTGTATCAAAGAAATGACTTGCCTGATGTTAATGTTTGCTGATAACCTTTTGGCGGCGGTCATTCATTACTTTTAACATCTGTTTCCAGCCTCCAAGGCCGTTATCACAGTCTGATTTGGAGAAAGTCCTCGCCACCTCAAAGAAAGCTCGGGCAGCTGCAGGTGAGTAGTCAGGTTTGGCCTCTCAGTCTACGGGCTGGCCGAGGAGTAGGGACTCTGATGACTACCCGGTACAAGCAGCCATTCAGGAGCTGTCTAAGCTTGGCATGTCTCAAGTGATGAACCTTCAACCGGACTTGCAGGACCAATGAACCCATACCCTTGGACCCTCAGCTCTCTTTCTTCTCTAGAAAATCATGGCGGGGTGCCCACCCCCCACACCCCCCCCCCCCCCCCCCCCCTCTCGAGAATTTTGGGTTTACTGAGATATATAATGTTGGGCATTACTTAGATTTTGAGTAGCCCAGTCTCTTTATAAGATAATATACTAATTATCTACGTATAGCATCACTTCTTGTGCTGATTTTGTAGAATGACACGATATTTACAGGCCTCTAGTTCTCATAACTCTTGCATCGTTAAGGATGTGGAGCTTGAGTTCATGGATTTGATCCATTACTTCTGGAATGTGCCCGGAACTGCGGTTCTTTGTTGGAAGCAAGTTTAAGGAGCATCTACATGCAAGATGAACATGAACCTGCCTGCAAATGCTTGGCCTCGTGTAAGCTTGGGACCCCAGGTGTCGACAATGATCTGGCCTTTTCTAGTGCACGTCCTTTTTATCTCCCCTTGTTTGGTACAAAATCAGTACTTCTTTGTTGGAATGTCAGCAGACATTTATTTATGCTGCACGGCATTAGGCTTACTCTTTTGTTTGGTTACGAGAGATCCCTGAGGGGCATGAATGGAAAAACAGTGTGGGCACTGAATATTAGTTTTTTATTTTCTTGTATTCCCCGGACGTTATTTAGAATTTTAATGGGGGGTTTAATTGGTAAACTTTTTCCGCATTATAATTTTTTTTATTTATGAAAATTGAACGGAATATCAATTAAGAGAGAAATTTTAATTGATTATATTTATTAAAAAAATTACACAGTTCAGTTACTGTTCAATTCAATACGTGAGAAAATTAATCACAGACCTTTTATTAATTTATATCTTTAATTATAAAATATTTAATTAAATCTCTCTCTGTCTCTCTCTGTCTCTCTCTCTCTCTCTCTCTCTCTCTCTTAAACAACCCCATGAGGCGAGAGAGAGCACCATGGTGGGCCCCACGTCTGCGGAGAGCGGGAAGAACGAGATCCGATCGTCCGATGCTTCCCGTTTCCGAGCCGAGACGGAGCGCGCCACCGACACCCGATCATCACCTCAGACCGCCCCGATCTGGCCACGTGTCCACCTCTCCCCTAATCTAAACTTCACAGAGGCCGCGTCCTCGAAGGGCTGCAATCTGCTGCGACGCACTTCTCTCCCCAGGAAAGTCGCAGCCTTACGATCCATCGTCAAAAATAAAAACTGTGTAATCGCTTACAGGAGATAACAGCTCTCTTTCTTTCTTTCTACAGCTATATATCGCTCTCCCTCGCTGGCTCGCTCCCTCTCACTGACTGTACTCTCGCCTCTTGGCTGACAGAGAGAGCGGTGAATCAATCGGTCGGGAGGAGGGGAGATTCGCTGCCAGTCTGCATTTCCCTAATGGAGCTGTTCTATTACATGGCGTTCGGGACCCTCGGAGCCGTCGTGGCGGCTCTCGAGCTCAGCAAGACCAACAAGGACCGCATCAACACCTCCCCCGCTTTCAATTCGTTCAAGAACAACTACCTCCTCGTGTACTCTCTCATGATGGGTAATCATGCTGGATCTGAGCTCGGACGCTTGTTACAGTCCTGTCATTTGTCAGATCTCGCTTGATCTTGACCGAGAATGCGGGTCTGGCGTGTTGGCTGTCTTGTTTGAGTCTGGGGATTAGGTATCCGATGCGGATCTGATGCTTTCCTAGTAATTCTGCTCGAGATCTGATGTTAGCAACGTAGAGTCTGATCTATGTCATTTTTCCTGTATGAGCTCAGGATGCTTTTTCGATCGGACGAAGTGATTGATTCTTTGATAGTGAAGAATGCGTTATAATTGTACTGTTATTCCTGCCGTAGGCATTGATATCACTGTCGCTTTCTATTTTCCGAAGTCTGAAAAGCCATGTGCAAGTGGGATCGCGAAAGTATTTATGAGTTATCCGCACAATTTCGTGATGTTGCCCATGCAATTCAGCTGAGTGTATGTTATTCGTCTAATGTGCATAATCTTTTTCGGCAAAAGCCGGTGATTGGTTGCAGGGCCCTTACGTCTACTTCCTGTACAGCCAGTACGGGTTTGGAAAGGGAGAGATAGGGCAGCTCTTCATTGCTGGTTTTGGATCCTCCATGCTCTTTGGCACAATTGTCGGATCTCTGGCAGACAAACAGTTAGTCTGAATATCTGCTTTATTTGCATACTCAGTCAGTTTTTGGTGGATATTGTTATTAAATGAATGTTATCTACATTTAATCAGGGGTCGGAAAAGGGCATGTGTGACTTATTGCATCACTTATATACTGAGTTGCTTCACTAAACACTCTCCTCTGTACAAAGTCCTGATGCTTGGCCGTGTCTTGGGAGGTATTGCCACATCTCTTCTGTTCTCGGCATTTGAGTCCTGGCTTGTTGCTGAACACAACAAGGTGAGAAATATGGCACTTGTTAAATATAAAAGTAGATGATTTCTTGTTGACCATGAATTATGTTAAGTGACCATGGGGCCCAGAATAGTTGGGTACGGTATTAAGCTGAATTATAACCATGGTAACTCAGTGTAAAGACAATGATATACTCATGTTGAAAACAAGCCACAGTTCTTAAACGGTCATTTTTGACGACTCATACACTGGTTTCAGGTCATTTCATTTTTTTTAATGTTAAATAAATGATATATTACTGAGCATCAAGTAGGTGTGAGAATTTACAAAAATAGAGCCATGTACAAAAGGTCGCAGGAACATCAGTCAAAAAACATCATATTCGCTAGACCATATCATTTTCTCTGTGTATGTAATAAACTTCATTTCCTCAACATGAAGTGGATAATACTGAGTGAAGTTCATTACGAGTATAAGATCCTCTAATTTCTTGTCTACATTGTTATGCAGTCATTTCTTGCTCTTCCTTGTATTTTGTCCTCATTGGACCAATCTCAGTGACTGGTCACCTGCTGATGCTGATATTGTGGGCTCATCTATTTTTATCTTTTGCTGCCAAATTTTTGCAGAGGGGCTTTGAGCAACAGTGGATGTCAATAACATTTTCAAAGGCAATATTTCTTGGCAATGGTCTGGTTGCTATTGTGTCTGGATTGTTTGGAAATCTGCTTGTGGATTCGTTTTCTCTTGGTCCGGTGGCCCCTTTTGATGCCGCTGCTTGCTTCTTGGCAATTGGCATGGCGATTATTCTGTCATCCTGGACAGAAAATTATGGAGATCCTTCAGACAACAAGGACTTGCTTACTCAATTTAAGGGTGCTGCTGCTGCCATTGCTTCAGGTAGGTGTTTCCTCTTAACTCAGTTTATGCATTTTTTTAAGCTTACAATAGCATTGTGACAATTAATCCTTTCCGCTTGTTGCAATTCTGATTTCACACGCTAGTTTGCCTCTGGGAGGCATGTGGAGAATCTTGTTTTCTTTAATAAAAATAATAAATCAGCTATCATCATTGCTTCGGAAAGTTTATTCTGAATTTTCTTCCAAGTGATGGTCTTAAAATATCTTATCAGTTCATGATTGAAGTTTTCTTCTTCGATGAAAATGCGGTCTTTCGTTAATATGTTCCCAAATATACAGAAGGATTCACAAAATCTCTCAAAAACAAATAACATCGGTGAGAGGGCAGCCAACTAACTTAAATCTTGAATTCAAGGCTTGGAATTGCTGCAACATTCATGTTCTGAAGTTTTTCATTACATGCAACAGATGAGAAGATTGCATTGCTTGGTGCGATTCAGTCCCTTTTTGAAGGCTCAATGTACACTTTTGTCTTTCTCTGGACACCTGCTCTGAGTCCAAATGATGAAGAAATTCCCCATGGTTTCATCTTTGCAACATTCATGCTGGCTTCCATGTTGGGTAGCTCTCTTGCATCTCGCCTGATGGCCCGTTCATCGCCCAGAGTTGAGAGCTATATGCAAATTGTCTTTGTTATCTCATCTGCTGCCCTACTACTGCCAATTATTACGAGTGTATGTTGTTTTTCTCTATACCCTTCTCTCTTCCATGTGTTTTCCATTACTAATTTGAACTTATATAAATCTGGTATAGATCCTGGTAGCACCTTCTAAGGTCAAAGGTGGGGGCATATCATTCTCGGGCTGTCTCCAGCTGCTTGGATTCTGCACCTTCGAAGCCTGTGTTGGCATCTTCTGGCCATCCATGATGAAGATGAGGTCCCAGTACATCCCGGAGGAGGCAAGGAGCACCATCATGAACTTCTTCCGCATCCCTCTCAACATTTTTGTCTGCGTCGTCCTGTACAATGTACGTTCCGAGCTCAACTCTATCCCACAAAATGTCGCCCGATGATGGAACATCTGCAGCTCATAGAAAATCCTCTGGCAATGCTCTCTCTCCCTTTCTGATAATTAGTATTTTGTGCTAATCTTATAGGTCGATGCATTCCCCATCACTGTTATGTTTGGGATGTGCTCTATCTTCCTCTTCGTAGCTTCCATATTGCAGAGGCGTCTGCTGGTGATTGCGGAAAAGCCAAGTAAGTAATATCCTCATTGTAATGTAGCTATACTACTGTCTTCGTATCTCCTCAACTGCCTTTTTGTCAGACCATAATCTAACAGCAACTAACACCCGTGAATTGTCACAGAGACAGAGGACCGGGGACTGAAGGAAAGGGACCCGGAGTCGGAGCCACTGAACATTTGATCGAGTCCATTCCTGAATCATCCCAGGGGCTCTTGGAAGCTCGCAGGTAGTCCACTTCTTACGGGTTTGGTGTATGTGCTGAACTTATATCTGCTTTGAGAGGCTTTGCATGTAATGGAAGGTCGAGAAATATGACGAAATCCGAGATGACGATGTTTTCCGAGCAATCAAATGGTGAAGAGAAGGGGCAGTTGAAGTATGTGCATCGCCACCTACCTCATGCCAGTGCATCATATGGAGGAAAATTTTCACTCTTTAAAATTAGATTTAAAAATTTTGACCGTTTGTTATTTTTCCCGGCAACCATGGCGTGCGGAGCAAGTCACCATTTCAAATTAAATGCCTTGAAAGATTTATGTAATCCCATTATTATCATTCATTCAATTTCATTCTTTTCTCTGGTGGCCTCATCTCAAGCCTTCGTTTCCGTTACGCAATCCCCTTGGAGATTGTGGGCTCGGAGTCGACACGTGTTCGGTGTACAGCGCGAGTGAGAATCTCTACCCACTTCCGCGCGTCATATTTGCGCGCGAGCAGCAAAGGGAATTGGACCCGATCGTGGGCCGAGCATGGGCCTTTCATGGGCCCATCTATGTAAGAATGAAGACGGCTCCAGGCCCATTGGGCCTTATTCATGGACCATTTTCTTTATATCTAAGCCCGCATGAGATCAATTCGGACAATTATACGAAATCGTTCTTTTGCTCATGGTCAAAAACTGTTGCCTAGTGATTCATTCCTTCAAAGATTAAACTAGGGTGGGAAGTTCATTTTTTTTTAGTAAGTCCTAGAGAGAGTATGTACAGACCGCCAGGGACACCTAAACGATAAACGAGACTGTAAACATAACCTCGAGCCGGTGCATCTTCTTCAGCTCATTACGGGGCATCCGTCGACGACAACTCCCTGAGCCGTTGGGCAAGAAGCCAAGGGGCACCCGTCGGGATTGTTACCCCACCAGTCGATCCCAATGTCCCTGGACTGGAGGGCAATGAACAGCAAAACCGTCATGAAAGCCGTCCCAGCATCGAGTCCCCCGGAGAGCACGTAGTTGTACCGCTTCCACCACTCTGGCCGGTGCCGGAAGACCACGAACCCCGACAGGAACCCGACGAGGATCCAGGTCGTGAAGTTCACGGCCGATGCAGGTGGCATCATTGCTGTGGCACCGATCAACACCGGCATGTTTATCAGCCGAATCCATTTCCTCTTCGGGAAGGCCTTGTGGGCCAGCCAGACAAGGAGCGGTGCGATGGCTCCGCCGGCAAAGAACAGGTTCACGTTCCCGTACTCGCCGAGGTTTCCAAATATCCTCCTCGGTCCGACCAGACCCCATATGACTGACGCGTCGAAGAAGACTTGGTCCATCGGGCATGTCCAGGGGCTGTTCTTTGGCAGGAGAGCTTTGTCGCAGATGTGTGGAACAGATTCCATGAGCCACCATGCTGTTCCTAGGTACACTATCACTGCTATCACCGTCCCGGCAACCTGCACAACACAAGCCTTTCATTTTGAGTTTATAGGTCTTTGTCCAGGAACAACCGAACAGTAAAGGAACGAGTTCTTTTTTTTGTTTGGGAAGAATCGAACAAAAAACCGGTTCTATTTTGGTTCGGTCTTAAAATAAAAAGTGGATGGGTTAATTTCAAAACAAGAGGCAGCCATTGTCATGGACCTGTGCCAGGAACATCGATCTCGGCGGGATCTTCATGTAGTGGCCGAGCTTGAAGTCTTGCAAGAAGGTCAGGGCCTGAATCATGCTGATGTACCCATAGACCTTGAAGCACATGTTTGCGACCGGCCGCTCCGGGTACATGTACCCGATGATGTACTCGGTAATGATGTTCAGACCCGGTGTCTGGAATGCACAGAAAAGATCGACGTCGATCAGTTTCACAAAACCGGGATCGATTGATACCGGGAAGTTCGAGTTTGGATCAGTTACCTGGTTCGTGGTGGCGGTGATGATTCCAATGGGGAGGGTGAAGAAGAGGGCGACGCCGCAGGCCAGGAGGACGCCCCACCAGGGCAGCTGGAGGGACTCGTTGTAGTACTCGCAGGCGAAGATTATGCAGAGGATGGTCGGGACGAGGAGGGCGACGAACCACCACGACGGGACCAACTTGTAGTTCCTCATGAGCCTCGTGTGCACGTCCATCTTCCGGGTCCCGGCGAGGGCCTTTCTGCCCAGTTGCCACAGCTCCCTGCAAACGAAATCAGAATCAATTGTCACGGAGAAAAATTGATAATGTGCGAATGTGCGAAGTAACTATCTTGAAATAATTAAAATAATTATAACTATTAAATATCTAAATTAAGATGGAAGGGGATTTAAACATTTACTAGTTAAGTTTACTAAGTTATCAATGAACTTGGCTCACCTAAGAATTTCCCATACAATAGATATAGATAGGTGGGGACTATGTAATTAACTATTACCTCCCGTTGAAGAGCAGCACATGAACAACGATGGCCGGAAGGGTGGCGAACCCCAGCCCGTAAGTCACGGCGAAGAACGTGCTCAGGTTCACCGGCCCCTTGCTGGCGTACACTTCCCGGTCGAGATGGAACTCCGAGTTCACAATGCTGAGGATGTCGTACTGCGATCCGTTCGACATGAACAGGTCCTGCGATATGATCGGGAACTTCTTGGCGTTGTAGACGTCGAACCAGTACGTCAGCGGCGTCATCACGTACATCACGAGGAAGAAGCCCACGGCCACATTGGCCGTGGCGAACCATGGGCTGGCCAGTGGGCTCCCGAGGTAGGACGTGATGGTGGACCAGTCGATCCCGAACGAGCCGAGCCCGAGCCCGGACAGGCCCGAGCCGAGCTGGTGGACGAGGACCGAGTTCGGGGCGAGCCAGCACACCCAGGAGAAGGAGGTGATCACGATGAGGAAGTATGCGGGGAAGACGCAGTAGGCGAAGCTCGTGGCGAGGACGATGAGGAAGAACTGGTTCCTGGTGAAGCCGCCCTTCGGCCGCGGCTCCTTCTCGTGCAAGGCCCTGCATTCCCCAGAAAAAAATCGAAATTCGGCTGCACGAAAGTGTAAAAAGATCGAAATAGTTTCGATTTTTCCAGGCTTTTTTTCGAGTACCTGAAGAGAGAAACTTGAACTAGGTTGAAGGGCCACCACATTTCGCCTGGCTCCACCAGGTATCGCCGGAATAGCCCCGCCCAGCCGAACCCGAGAACCTGTCAGATCAAAACAACCATGAAACACAATCCGATTCGTCCGAATACCTTATATTTTTCAAGATAAATATTATTTGTATGTAAGATTTATCGAGTATGAGTTCATTCTGTACAAACTTTTAATACAATTTGATTTTTATTTGTTATTCGTCTATGAATTCTGTTGTTATTTTGAACATAATAAATTTATCTAATATGTAAAATTGCTGTGTTGAATAAAAATTTATCCGAGTCTGGAATCTAACAATATAAACAACTTGAGAATTAGAATTCACATGATAAAATCTGGTTTCAGGTACCTGCGGTTGTAACAGGAACACAAACCAATTTTAACCGGTTCTTAAATTCATTACTTGATCCTATCCAAATTTCATTAGTATCTATACAGAACTTAGATCTTCAACCGGTTCCAATTCTATCAGGATCCAATAAAACGACCAAAGAATTAGAGTTTACGCATACCGGCGGAAAGCAATAATCAATTGAAATCAATGGTTTCCATTATCTACCCGGTTCTGGGTGTCTGGTGGTTGTAACATGAACCAAAAACCGATTTTAACCGGTTCCTTAATTCATTACCCGATTCTATTCAAATTTCATCCGCATCTACCCAGAAACCTATGGTTCTGAACGGTTTCAGTTCTATCCGATACCAATGCCATATGTACCTGAGTGGTCATCATCACAAGCAAAGCAGGGAAGAGAGTGAGCTTCCTCTTGTAGTAGAGCTTCACGGCGCTGAGAATGTGAGTAGCGTATACAGTGCCGGCGCCGGCGTTCCCGAAGATCGTGATCAGGACGTGCTCCTTCACGTTGAAGGGTCCCGGGTTCAGCGTGAACTCCCAGGGGGTGCCGGCGAAGAAGGCCCTGGTCGGGAGGGTCCGGGCCATGAGGTGGCCGAGGGGGACGACTGCGATCTGCGCCGAGATCGCGGTGACGATCAGGGGCTGCTTCCGGTACCAGAAGAACTGGTTGACGAAGGAGAGTATGACGCACGCGCCGATCCCGAGGACCCACATTCGGAATGTGAGGACGGGGAGCGTGGGATCGTCCGTCTTCGGGACCGTCAGATCCACCTGCTTGATGGGGCACTCGTCGTCTCCTTCCTCCATCTTCCCTCCCCCCGCCCCGATGATTATTCCCGCCTCCGCCGCCGCAGTCGCCGCCATTATGATCCAAGCGGTGGTGCTCTGTTTCTTCAATCCTTCTGTTCCTGAGGCGGGGTAAGCAAGGATGCTGAAGAAGTTCTGTTAGGATAGCCGTACGGGATCCCGGATCCGGGGAAGCCGACGAATTTGCCGGAGATTTCGGCTCAAACGCCGCCGGCGTTTGAAGAGTGGCGGCCGAAATATCAGACGTTCAGTTATGATAAATTCGTATATGTGATCCGACGAGTTATGATCGGATAAGTAAACTGAAGAGAAATTCAGTTCAGCTTTATGCACCCGACACTCCCGAGGTTCCCGAGCGGTGGGCATGCCGTGCCACGCGTCTGCATTTATAAGTTAACAAAATCTAATTATTTAAATATTAAAACAACACATAAAAATATTTTTGTCTTATTAATTTATAATATCATGTGAAAAATATCAGATGTTATATCCGAGTGGGCCCACCAAGTTCGACCCGAAATAGTCGGGGTCCGTTGAACTTCTGCGTACCGATGGTTCATTTTGAAAAAATAAAACTAGCTATAATAACCGAGATATTCTGAGTCTAATTCTCACTGTAAGAATCATATACTATATTATTTCTCTTTACTTTCTATCCTTGCAAGGGACCCAAAAGCCTCCCTTATTATCGAAAAAAATTGGTTATAATATAATTATAAAATGAAACTTATAGTATGACTCATCGTAACATGAGACTTGAAATCTTACGGTGTATTTGGTAAAATTTTTGCTTACAACACGTGACATATTTTTATTATATACAAATTCTACAATTAATTTTATATTTTTTTTCAAATAAAAAAAGAACGCTTATCTTTAAGAGTGGGTGGGAAAGGCCGCATATTTAACCCGAAAAGTGAGGCTATTATAACTAATATTAATAAATTGAAATAATTTCATTTTTGTTTTTTTTTTATTGAGTAAACTATTGAATTTGCGACTTGTAATGACAAAGTTTGTATAATTCATGAGAGAGAATGAGGGCATTGATATTGACAGAGATAAACGTGGTCATCTATGCATAGTTTTTAAAACCGGACCGGACCGGCCGGTCGGACCGGTTGGACCGGGAACCGGACACCAGCCCGGTCCGGTTTCGCTAAATTGCTCCATTTGCATCAAGGACCGGGTTGGACAGTGTGAACCGGCCGGTCTGATCTGGTTTCCACCGAACCGGTCAAGAAACCGGTCAATGAAGAAAAACAAAAAAAGTAAAAAAATAAAAAACAAGAGTCAAAAATAGAGAAAAAGGAAACCTAAGCTCTAAATTAATGTATAGAATATAGCAATCTTATTTGTAAAGTTGAAATTATAAATTAATGTATAGAATATAACAATTTTACATTCACATTACTAATTTTATACTATTATAAGTATTATTTGTAAAAACCCCGTTAGACCCATCGAACCCCGGTTGAACCCAAGAACCCAAAAACCCATACCTTGACCGATTTCCGGCCCGGTCCGGTTTTAAAAACTGTGCATCTATGAACTAAGATTGCTGCAGTGCGACTTTATTATACAAGACGAATTGCCTATTTATACGTTCTGAAAATCAAATATATTGATAAATAAATAATTCGAAATATCAGGAATAATATCAAATCCAATGTGATAAAATCCCAGGGATATTAATCTACTTATTTGATAGACACGATCTTATTGACAAATTTTTATTTCCCGAATAATTATAAATATTTCTATCATATAAATAAAGAAATTTATAATCAGATCAATCCGACTTGAATTTAAATTCATCGTAGCGCAATGAGATTCTCGAGTACAACACAATGTATGTTAATTTTCGTGATCACATGACATTAAGAAAGTCTTCAATTGAACGGTCGTGCTAATTTGACGTATTCATCCAATCGAAATTCACTATTTATGTATCTGTTCAATTCTAAGTATTTATTTGTTAGATTTTTTTATTATATAATATATAATTATTGATTATATATCAAATACTAATTAACTACATATAATTTAAATTATATTCATAAAAGGCCGCGGATAATTTAATGGAATTTTTGGGCTGTGATTTATTTATTTATTTATTTTTAAAGGGGCTCATCTATCCTTGCTTATCTCTTATTTGAATATAATTATTAGATGAAGGCTTTTAAAATAAAAAAAAATTAATTTGACTATTTTATCCGTCTTATTTAACTTTTTAGATGCAATTTTAATGCCTTTTTCTCTTCCAAATTTATCCTCAACTGGAATTATTTAAAAATTATAATTGCATACGGGCCATAATATCATAATTAATTGAACGTGGGCTGTAATTAGAGATGGCAATGGGGCGGGGCACGGGTGGCCCGTTTAATTTAAAAATATTTGTATATTACATAAAATATAATTCACAATATAGAATAAATTATATATTTATAAAAATATGAATAAATAAATATAAAATGGTTAGAATTTACATAAGTTTAACTGAATAGAATGATTATTATTCAGTTTATTAAGATAGAATATTCACAACTTAAATAAAATTTAATTTAAAAATATGTAATTAGACTACATAATATAGCGGGACGGGGCGAGTCCGTTGACAGACCTGAACCCGTCCCGCCACGTGTACGGTCGGGTTATTACCGCCCCCATTGCGGGTCGGGGTAGGTCAGCCCTGCGGGTCGGGTCAGTTTTGCCATCCCTAGCTCTGCTGTCATTTACACACTCACTCGTTACTCAACGCCATTTACGTTGTCCACCGTGCACTGCATGTATAGGCATCTAGTCTCTCCGAATTACCCAAACCGGAGGGACGAGAAAAATTAAAATTTTGAGGAATTCGAAGGGATAAAATACCTCCAAATCTCCTCAATATTTTGGTAAATAAAATATTAGACAATTTCTTCAAATATCTCCTACTCTCCTGATCCAAACAACCAACAGAGGCTTTTACGTATACCGTGTTGGTAAATTATTATTACTAGAAAATTTTAAAAAATCTTGTCGGTACCGTCCCTTACTATCATGGCGGTGGTCGTCGTCTGTTGTTGAAAACTAGGAAAACAAAATATTTCTTCAGAAAAATCACGTGTAAAATATGAAAGTTAACACGATCCAGTAATTATTCGTCAATTTAATTCGATTAAATGATTTATAGATAAAAATACAGCCTGCCTTAAAAATTCTAATAATTTATAATTATTTTTTCACGTACTAAATAAATCATTAAATTTCTAAGAAAATGTGATTTTGGATTATTAAGGACAAGTTGCATGAGATGGAGGAGCAATAGGCTGTCAGACAACAAACGAAAGTTAGCGCAAATGGAAGGAGTTTGTGTTGTTTAAGTAGAGGTGCTGGGTTCGAACCCCTGTGAACGCAGCGGACCTTCTTGGGAGGGTTTCTTGGGAAACTGCCCAACCGTACCCCGAATTCGGATTAGTCTATCAGTCTTCCTGCACCGGATACCAGGTGGGAAATCAAAAATTAAAAAAAAAGGCTGTCAGACACTAGTGGCAGGTGGTCCGACTCCTCTGGACATTTTCAAACGGTCTTATTCACGTGGTGGCCGTGTCTTGAATTTGAATTCTGAGCCTGTCGGTCTGATTGCAACAGGCTGGTCCAAGTGAATTAATTAAAATGTTCGGACGTGAATTCGACAATAGTTTATGATTTTTTATGACTAGATAGATGTCACGTGTAATGACACATCAAACTCCATTTGTACAATCGATAAAATTAATGGTACATATGAGCAATTAATAAACAAAATTAATGGCATGGTATGTAAGGGAATTCTTGAACGGTTGGTAATTTTTGGGTAGAAAAATAGTTTGCCATAGATTAAAACATTCTTAAATAATTTATTATTTTATAGGTAAATAATCCTTAATTAAATTATGGTAAGGCTTGTCAAGGGAAATAAAGTGCACTTAAAGGCTGAAGAATCTGAACAGGAGCTGACCAACTTTGATTATCTAATCCAACCTCTGCTCCCGCTAAGAAATTCTTATATGATTCTACCTCAACACGTGATGCAAAAAAGTAAATACCAATTGAATTGTAACAAACGCGTAAATCGGTATTAATCACCTGAACAGTTACTTTAGTTACTATTAATCATAATAATTCGACTGATTATTTTTCACCACGTCAATATGAGATATGACCATTTAAGATTTTTTTGGCTCCTGCCTTAGTGTATGCAAGTTTAACAACCGGTCGATGTTAAATACCCAATCAATATTAATTTAAGCGGTGATAGGAGGGCCCGTGATGAGAATTAGGACATTTAAATCAATTCTGATTAGGTGTTATTGATGCGCACATCGCAACTCATTTTTATATTAATTTAAGTATAATTTTTTTTACAGAAATGACATGTGCTTATCCAACTCGTCCCGAGGTTCAATCCAATTATTAGAGGAGGGACCCGATGCAATTATGGAGCATAAACAGCCAAACCGGTTGGAATTTCTAGGGTTGACTTTTCTAAAGGCTAAAAGGGTCATATCAATTATCAAGAGCTACTTTGGAATAATGGAAAATCAATTATTATAATTCTTATTTTTTTCCCTTTCGTCGAACTGAGCCTGAACTCGGGCCGGGTTGAAGAATCCATCCCATGTGGGCCGGCCCAGCAAGGCCGATGACCAGGCCCGAACCGGCCCGTTACTACATTTTAAACCGGAAAAGACGAAGAAAAGACTTCAGCATTGACTTTGGAGGTGGGGGCTAAGCGGTCTTTTCATTTGACCGCCAAGGGCCACGACGCGCGGGGAGCTTGTGGGGCTGGTCGTGCGTGGATCGCACAACCCTTTCTTTCTCCTCCATCTCCACGCTGAAAAGTATTGGTGGTCTCACAAGCGAAACATTCTCGCCTCTGTTGACGCTCCCTCCTTTTCAACTTCCTCACAAGCAGTTGGGCTTCAGCTCTCAGCCTCCATTCTCACTGTTGAGGTCTCTCTCTCTCTCTCTCCCCCCTGTCTATGATGAATCGAAGCAACGAATAAAGAATCTCAAGATTGCCTGTCCTTTTGCTATATAACTAATAATTCTCCATTCTTCCTGCTCTGACGATCCTAATCCGATTCCATTATAATATTCATTTGATCATAACCACTTTGCTTCTCCTGATCAACAACAAGAATTGCCAATTGATTAGTATTAAAGGTTTGATCCTTTCTTTGATTTAGCAGTTGGTGATGCCAAATCCATCTTCACCTGTTCTGCCAATTTCCTCACTCGATCTCGGAAACCCACTTCTGGTATGCTTACACGCTAAACCCTCTTGCGTTTGCCTTGCTGACTTTAGGTGCCATGATGATTTCTTTATCTTCTTAGGTTGTTGATTCATTTGATTTCTTGATAATCTATTGGAGCCGTGTCCCTTCAGCTGTCTGTTCCTGCTAGTGTTTCTGGGATTCTTGGAAAGAAAGGATTTCTTGCACTGCCTGTTGCAGGATCGGTTGAATTCGTGGATTGATAGTTTGATTAATGGCAGATATCCTTGGGCCGCGGTTGTATGGCTGCTATAATTGTCGGAACCATGTTTGTCTTCACGACGACATCATATCCAAAACCTTCCAGGTCAGTCCCCGAACTCCTCATTGGCTGATCTATGCTTCAAGCAGGTCTGCTTGCCCCTTCGAGATTCATGTTTCTCTAGATCAATGGTGTTGGGGAGTGTTCATTTCTGAGTTTGACATTACTTGAGTAAATTCACTAGTTTAGATATACTGTCATGGCCATATCTTTCACAGTTTCCTTGTCAGTAATTAACATGCTTCTCACATAGCTGATGTCCTTTTGCTGTATGTGATGCGCAAAAAGAACGAAGTTATTTTTGTGGAACGGCTGGATCCATGGAAGTCTAATAGCGATCGAGGTCTGATTCATGTTGAATGAGGGGGACACCCTATTTAAATGCTTACGAAGAATGTGTTACATGTATGAACAAGGTTGATTGGTTTTGCTTGAGACTCAAGACTCGTTATCATGAGACTAGCATGAGGAGAGTTTTATCATGACAATGGGCCATGTGTATATTGCTTGAGAGTGCTTATGAATTGAGTCAAAGGTAAGCAAAACACAAAGTAAAATAAGAATTTATGTAACATTTTATAGTTTTTGTCGAGTCCAGGAGGAGCCCACACCTCACAAGTTCTTCGCAGCTTGTGTTCAACTTTATGAATTGTTGTTTGGGATGATAGAAACAGGGCAGATCATCTCTCAAATGGAATCTTGCATTCCAATATGAGGGCCGGATTTTGATCACTCTTAATTTTCAGGTCTAATTTGGAATCTGTGTAGTTCTAATTACGATGTTCTAATAGACTCCTGTCATTCAATCTTCCCTTCAATTTTGTTCTATAGGGAAGAACTGGTAGAGCATTTCTATTCTCTCATGCGATGAACATTGTCGTCGGGCCCAAAGAGGACAGGCATCTGCTCACTGGCCTCCACACTGTTGCTGACATTTCCTATTCCGATTGTTGAGAGGTACTTGGCTGGAAGTATGTGAAAGCCTATGACGTTTCTCAGAAGTACAAGGAAGGGAAGTTCATATTCGAGAAGGCAAAGATTGCAAAGGAAAACTGGTAGCTCGCCGACCTACAAGGTATGTAAAATATGGAATTCCCATTGGTTCCGTGATTATGCAACTGTGTAGATATTTCGGTTCTCCATTCCTTAATGTACATAGGATCCATTCAGGATTGAAAACTGTTGCAGTTGTTGCATTCATTTATCCTATGTAACTATCTTGGGATAATCTGATGAATGAAGATTCTCTGGTGTGTTACATCTCTTGCAAGGTGTATTACCATACCATAAGTTTGGTTCTTGTGTTCGGCTTCATCTTACCCGATGATGCTTTGATGATTAGCAGATTACTAAAGGATCTATTAATTGAGATTATTGCAGAGCTCCTAGCATGACATGAGCTATGAAAAGGACACATTCTTTAGCAGTGTATATGTACTGAATGATTGATGTCCCATGAGACCTTTTTCATCATCTTTGTTGAAATAATACTATGAAAGATGGGTTAACGCAAGCAGCAATCACCTGCTTTTGCAATCGCAAAAATTCTACTATTCGTTTAAGGAACGAATCCTTTGCTCAAAGATGAATGGTTGAGACAGTACTTAACGGTAGAAGCTATTTGCAGTTCAATAGGCATGAAGGGTCTGTCCAACAAGAAAGTCCCCGGTGGATCAGTCATACCACGTGGCTATGCTCACGTGATAATATTATTTAACACATTGAATTTAATGGAAGCCACATAGGAGATACAGTGTGGCAGAAGTGCCACATAGTCATCGACACGTGATGATACTACTCCACAAAAAGAGACTTGTTAGCTTTTTCATCGGGTAGAAATATCACATGGGTGTTGCCACGTGGTATGAGCACCAATCGAGGTAGAATATCTATTCATACCTGATTTGATATAAATTTTGAATGAATTAAGTTCACGAATGATATAGTGAACTCGATTATCAATCGGTTTGTGAAAGTATTATATAATTTTTTTAATAAAAAAATTTAGTAGATGTGAGATTTCTTTATTAACATGTCAAATAATCACAAACAGTGTTCGCGGATAAGGTAATGAATTCGACATGTATAAAAATCTCTCTATGCTATAACAGCTTTGCCAAACTCATCATGTGAGTTCATCTTTGTTCCTCCACTAATAATTCATTCATCTTCTTCCCATGATTATGACTAATCGATGTTTGAACTAGGTCGGCGCATGAATGATAGAATTCTCTTAATAGTGAAATTTCTATATTCACATTACTTGAATATGAGTTTATATATGAGTAAAAAATGTTAAATTATCTTAATCAGATCACACCAATAATTCCATTTATTTATTGATTTTGCTTACTAGTGCTCCTCAAGTGGGTACTGTGAACCTGTTCCACCGGAAGAACAAGGAGAATCTTTAACACTAGGATGGATGCTGATCAGACCAGACATAAGATTCTGAGTCCTGTGTTATGTGTATGGCAAAGAGATGAGAAGCTTTGCTGTAAAAGCATTAACAACCCATTTTCATTCAAGTAAATATTCAGTGTGTAGTTTACAACGAGTTCGTTATATAAAACTCTATCAGATCTTAAAGTTTTCACTATTATTGAGGGTCAACTTTATACGTGTTAAGATTCAAATTATGAATTACACAATAAATTCGTTGTGTATCACACGTTGAATATTTACATAGAATGGATATAAAAAGAAAAGGAATTACTTTAATCAATTATATATACATAAATGTAATAATGCATTGTCCATTTCATCATCTCATATGGTCTCATTCTTTGCTTTAACATAAAACCCATCAAAGCACTTGACCCCATTCAAGACACTAATAGTTGGAAAATTTATCAATCCATTCGTTGGACAGTTTACCATATAAGAAAAAAGGTTATGAGTTATTAAATTTTAGAATTTTTTAATCTACATTGTAAATTATGATATTTTTTATTAAACTGTTAAATGATCCATGAACTGGATAGTACAAATTTCCTATTAATAGGATCAATCAATCCCCTGTCCCTCTCCATCACCTCGAGTGTAACATTCTTAGAAAAACTAATTCCCGAGCCTAGCTATAGTTGCCCCACAGATAAGCAAAAAGACCAACCATTATCTCTATCTCCCTTTCAGATCATAATTGAGAGAGCTTCTTCAGTTCCAGCCTTTTTCGGTAGAATACAATGAAAGGAAAATTACGAAATACAAACTTGGGGCAAGGGGACCCCTACAGTGTCACCAAAAAGGATCACATCCAAAACACTTCCAGATGGACACCAAGTGATAAAGAAAGTGCTTTCCTTGCTGACCAATTCGCACAAGTGTTAGCTTCTTAATAAATATGGCTCACTTCGATAGCCCACTCCTTAGTTAGTAGACAACGAATTGGATCAATCAAATATGATAAGTATGGAGCGCATTGGTTTTGCCCACAAATCAACCTTTGAACTATCTCTGAGTCCACTTCCAAAATAATTTGACAGAAACCTAAATCCCATGCAAGCTCAACCTTGTCAAAACCCCAAAGCTTAACAATAATAGCAGTTGCCTTCACAATATTTTGGGCAAAACCAAACAACCCTTATCCATTCTCATCTCTCAATAAACCTTCAACTCCTGCGAGCCCTGGGTTTCCCTTTGAGGCACCATCAGTATTAAGCTTGACACACCATACTTGAGGCTTATGCCATTTGATCCACCTCCATCCCCTATTTAGATTAGATACTCGTCTACATATATTAGTAGCATTTGAGAATGCTACAACAGTATGGGACACCACTTGGAGAGCATTGTGGGATTGATAAAAGTGGGGATTGAAGAGACTCTTATTTCTCCATGACCACAATAACTAACAAGTAGTAGCAAACAAAATATCCCAATTCCAACTACATAAACTACCTTCCTTAACTTTTAAATTCGCAAAAAACCATAAATTGAATCTTGTTCAATTTAGATTCGTTCATGGATCACAATCTTGTTCCTGCAAAGGATCATGATTGGTTCCAAACATTGAACACAAGATTTCCATTTAAACGATATCTCATTTTGTTCATTTAACAGTCAATGACAAGAAGCATATTGTATACGTTTCGAGGATCACACTCAAAATTTATTACGTAGCTGATAATATTACGAAACTACAATCTATTGCATAGTAGATGATACACGACATCGGTCGTACATGTCACATGATATCATTAACTCGTACTGTGCCGACATGACATTTATCACCCAACCCAAGAAAGGACACTCTTTGGAAGATCCATAGATTACTGATCAACCATATAGAGAGCTATGATTGATACATTAGAAAGACAAATAGGAAATTCATCTTGAGCGAAAAAGGGAAAATCCCATTGACAACATTACCTGATAGTTGTAATTAACTACCACAATTACCGGATAATTCCTGGTCTGTTGCATGTCTGTGTTACAGTTAAAATTAATAAGACACACTTCGTAAATAGCTAAGCTATAGTTGCCAAGATCCTCCTCCTCCACCAAGCATCCCACTCCCACTACTATTCTAGTAATTAATTCCACCTGGGGAATATTCTCCTTGACCTTTGCCATTGTAATTCTCATGGATTCCACTCCCAAACCCATTGTTATTACTATTGTCAATAGAGGATCAGTGAAGCATTGACTTCAATTCTTGCAGTAAACTAAACAACCTACCTGGCGGGTAAGCATTGCTGATCAAATCAGACGAACCCGGCAAAGAGAAATTATGGATCAAAGCTGTGAAGTTGCACAGACTCAGTTCACTTGAAGTGAAGCTACTAGTGTATTGAAGTAGCGGTAGTACGTTGCTACCATAAGAAGCTAGGTTGAGATTATGGCCTTGAATGAAACTAGGGTTTGAGTGGTCATACTGGATCAAGCTACTGACATTTTTCTTTGATGAGGAAGTTATTGATGATGATGAGGATGATGGTCTCTTATTCTTCCTCGAGCCTCCACCCATAGGAACATTCCTCATGGACCCGCCTTGGGTCCAATACCTTCTACAGGACTTGCAAAAGTACCTTGGCTGAGAGAGGCTGTAGTTGTTATAGTAGCAAAACTTGGCATTCGTTGAGTTGCACTTGGGGCAGCTCAAATTAGCCTCCTGTTGCTGTCCCTTGTGTGCCCTAATTGCTCTCTTCTCTAGGGTTTCCCTCGGTGAAGATGGCGTACTCTCCAAAATGGGCTTATCAACAACCCCATCAACAATAGCTTAAAAAGAGAGAAAAAGCAAGGAGGAAACAACACAGTTAGGGAACCAAAGAAATCTACAACTACTTGATCACCATCACCATCATGATCATTTATACTCAAACGAGAAAGGAAAGAAGAGAAACAAACAAGGAAGAGCAAACAAAGCAAAAAGTTGCTTTTCACAGTTTGTGAGGATTACAAGAAGCAAATGGAAAAGGAAAAGGAGGGGAAAAGGGGGGAAAAGTCTGCAAACTTTTTCTCAGAACAAAGTGAAAGACAAGCAACAAAGGCTCAAAAGAACATTTAGTTTGGGGGGTTATCTCATGTTGGGAAGGAGAAGGGTGAAAAAAAAAACCTTTCAACTTTATCATCAAACCAAAAGCTTGTCTCAGAGGGAAGCTTTTCATGGACTCCATGATGAGAAATCATTAAAGGGCTCAAGCTTCTATCTATACCTTGGGCCACTGAGGTGCATCGTAATCCATGGATTGATTGAGAAAGAGAGAGCGACAGAGGGAACAGACGAGGGAAAAGAAAGAGCTTTGCTTTTGCAAAGTCTCTATGGAGAGAGAGACAAGAGAAAGAGGAAGGTGCCCTCGACCTCCTTTGTGATGTATTCTTGAAGCAAACTGTGTAAACATGAGAGATAGTGGGGGCAACAATGGTATTTCGGTCCAACAAAATTGTGGCCCTCCATTGTCACGTCATGCACGATTCATGCTCCACATGAAGGTTTACAAATCTTGAGAACTATACCCCCAAGTTCACAGCTTAAATTCGAAGTACTGAACTTGATGATGATGAACCATATATGCGTACAAGCATATCGTGTGCATCTACAAGTATTGCTCCACCCGAAACGTAAATTCCCTTGGTGTATTATCTTCAAAAAACATTATATCATTGCATCAACGAACAGTTTCTAACCACCTGCTTCCATATTCAATAGTAATGGCAAAGGCTTCCTTTATTTTCATGGAGCCATGATCATCTTGAAGAAAGAAAAAATGGTAAATTTCCTTGTAATTATGACTGGGTTGGTGGACCTCAGAGTCTAATCAATTATTAAGAACATGTCACGTGTGTGTACTAAAGAAAATGTTCAAAGTACATCATCAGAATAAGATCACTAGGGGTTAGGGTTTCTGTAGGTGGGTGGGGATGTCCATATCGAATATCTTTTCCGGATTGTCAATGTTCATTCACCCAAACACATCAAATTTTTTATAATTACGTGTCTATCTGTCTGTCTCCTTCACATTCCAATTCCTACTTACCCACTGAGCGTAGTGTTTTAAAAATTTTTCAAGTTCTTATTTTAACTGACCAGAGAAGGTAAGAACTTACACCCGTGTTTAATTATCACTGCCACCAACTCTCAAATCCAATCGAGGAGTTCCGTCCTTCCAAACTCATGGAGGTTTTAAGTTTCATATATCTGTGTGTGTGTGTAATGGGAGATGGAGTAATGGGCTGGGCCGGGCAACTGATTAAATTCTGCGGGACAGTGCTCGGCCCAAAATGAATCGGCCCAGTAGGGGCCGCCCAATTTAAATGGTCCAAGACACATTGGCGGCATTGAAACCGCATTTCCCGCGAAACTCCGAAACCCGCGCCCGATCCCTGCCTTAAATTACTACACTGCCATAGCTAGTGAGCCAAGATCACGAAATCGCCACCACGACGGGCTCATTTACCAAAATGCCATTCCCGCGAAACCAAACTAGCCCGCGAAGTCCTCTGGTTGGCCCGGCTCTCCCACACAGTTAAAATTAACTCTCTCCCCTCTAACACCTGACGGAAACCTCATTTCTTCTCTCTCTCTTCCCCCCACGCCCCCCCCCCCCAGCTCCCCATCTTTCACTGCGCAATGGCTCCACCACCACCCGCGTCCTCCGCCGCCGCAGCCGCCCCGAGGCGGAGGAGGACCCAAGCGCCGAGGCCGCTGTCGGAGCCCCCCTTGTTCGATGAGGACGGCTCGGATTACGGCGATATCATGTGCGAGAAATGTGGATCTGGGGATTTTGCGGCGGAGCTGCTCCTCTGCGACAAATGCGACAGGGGCTATCACACGTTCTGCCTCCGGCCGATCCTCGTCGGCGTTCCCAAGGGGTCGTGGTTCTGCCCCTCCTGCTCTCGACTCAAAAAACTCAAGTGTACGACAATTCCTGCTCCACCCAACATTCTGATTACCTTTCACTACGCATGATCTATTTCCGCCCGCCACTAATTTCCATTGGTTTGCTTCCCGATTTCTTAATGCTTCCATTTCTCTATCACATGGTTGTTCGCAGTCCCTGTCAATTTCCTTCCATTTATCCAATTTTAGCAATTGCGTGGTTCTATCATCATCGCTACTGGGCTTCATCCGTTCAAAGCTTACCCCTTTCTAATGCCTTTCTCCCTTCTAGTGGACTGCTTGCTACGCTCTTGTTCAGCTGTATTTAGTTTCGATTGTGCGATTTCTTTAACAATGTACCTTCTTATGTTGTTAAAATGTGCAGCTTTTCCGCTTGTTCAGACCAAAATTATTGATTTCTTCCGCATCCGAGCATCGACGGAAGCAAGAACATCAAGTCCGACTCAAGGTAAATGCATATGCAGATATAGTCAAGTCACCTTTTACCAAGTCATTGAGCACATATTTGATCAGCTGAATTTCTGCATTCCCGGCTGCTTCCTCAGATGCATCTCGGAGGAGGAAGCGGGCAAGTAGCTTAGTGTTAGCAAAAAAGAAGAGGAGATTATTGCCTTACAGTCCGAGCGAAGACCCGTTAAGGAGAATGGAGCAGATGGCTTCACTAGCAACTGCTCTCACGGCCACAGGGGCGAAATTCAGCGACAGGCTTACATATGTGCCTGGCATGGCTCCTCGGTCAGCTAATCGTGCTTCACTCGAGCGTGGGGGGATGCAGGTGATTTTCCAAAAAGTTGTTGAAAAAGAATTCTTAGACTTCCAGTCAATTCTCGATGATATTATTTCGAGAAAGAAGAATTGCTAGTTGTTTAGGTGTTGTGTGGAATGGCTGCATCTTCTCTTGATAACATCATATTAATGTGCCTTCATCCAGCAAATTAAGCTTCTAGTTTCAGTTGGTGGTAGCCTTCCATAAAGCCACCTCTATTACCTAATAATCAAAGCAATCCTTTATTGCTCAGCAAATAGGAAAAAAAAAGGGTAATCCTTTATTGCTTTTAAATGGAACAATCGTTGTGGATAGGCACATCTCCATCACTGTTCATGCATCGGAAATTTTTATTGGCATGTTTTGCTTGTTCTATCAGTCATGATCTGTCCTACAAAATGTCATATCTTTTTCTAGGTCAGATTTAAATATGTGGTTTTCGTTATGATGTTATGTCTCATTATAGAATTTGCTTGTACCAGGCGATGTCGAAGGAAGACATGGAGACCTTGAACTTTTGTAAGAGCATGATGAAGAGAGGGGAGTGTCCTCCTCTCATGGTCGTTTTTGATCCTCGTGAAGGGTGCGGCATCGTTTTCTCACAATCTCCATGTTTTTGCAGATCGTCTTTTGGGTCATTCTACATTTAGGAGAATTCTGACATCTACCAGTTTTCAGGTTCACCGTTGAGGCTGATAAGCTCATCAAGGATCTAACAATCATCACAGAGTACACAGGCGATGTTGATTACTTGCGAAATCGTGAGGATGATGATGGGGACAGCATTATGACTCTTATTTCTGCAACTAATCCTTCACAGAGCCTTGTCATCTGTCCCGATGAGAAGGCTAATATTGCTCGCTTCATTAATGGCATCAACAACCATACTCCGTAAGCTCATCATTCAATCTTGTCTAGTTCAGTCAGAAGTATGGAGATTCTTACCCCGAACATGGTCTAAAACGAACTTTTTTGGACTAAGTTTATCGGAAATCTTGATGCTCATAGGTCATCCATGCTGAGTTCTGGTTAGAAGTTTCTGAAAGTACTAGCGCAATCTTCTCAAACTATGCTCTTTGGTACAGGGAAGGGAGAAAGAAACAGAATCTCAAGTGCGTGAGATACAATGTCGACGGAGAGTGTCGGGTGATCCTTGTCGCGAACCGGGACATACCCAAAGGCGAGAGGCTGTATTATGACTACAACGGGTACGAGCACGAGTACCCCACCGAGCACTTCGTCTGAGCTTCTCCTTCGACATGACAACCTCTTAATTTATGGAACCGCTGCAATTGACATACCTAACAGGCTAACTGAACACATGCTGCTTTCTTGTCTGTCCGCCTGAAATTTTGTCTGTCACAATCAATTGAAAAGAGGAAGCAATAAAGTTATTCATTTTGATGGAAGACTCTAACAACCTTGATGGTTCAGCTCAAAAGTTGATAACGGCAGTTTAACGAGTTATAACTAATTATTTATTACTCTTCAAAAATTTGTAACCTCAGCTCAAATAGTTGGAACTTCACTTTCACGAGTCATTCATTTGTATCTTTTTAAACTAAAGTTGCCACGAGGTTTTATAAAATTTTCCTGATTTCGGCTATTCATAGAATTCAACTTTTATATAGTTGTCCAATTATGATTAACAATTTATTAGGTTTTTTAATTTTTTTTACTATTTATATATTTTTTCAATTAGGGTTCACAATCTACCTATATTTTTTTTATATTTTTTAAAGATTTTCAAGGATTTAATAATTATATCTGTATAATTATTTTTTGTATGTCTAATTTTGATTGAGCAGATGTACAACGTCAGGATCGCTTATGTGATATGATCACTTTACTGAACTGTTATAACTTAGTCGGCCCATTCTCATTGAAGTTTTGCTAAGATTTCGGGCCTAATTGGGCTCAGCACCCCGATGGCCCATTAGTGCATTGACAGAGATGGTATTGGGCTTCAGATAATTGTCAAAGGCCCGAATGGATCTTAATTTTACTTAACAGTGGCCCATGGGCCTCAGAAGCCTGCAAATTAAGAGCTGTCATTTTCCAAATTCATAATTTCTTTTTTTTTTTTAATAAGTGTACAACAAATTTTACAACCGCTCTCATAGATTTATCAAACATAGCAACCTCAAATTTCGACTTACCGTTCAAGAAAACTTACTGCAGTAAATTCAACATCTTCAATAATCTAATAGATTCCCTTTGCACCGTAGTCGGAGGAGGAGGAGGAGGAGGAGAGAGGAGAGAGTGAAATAGAGAGAACGGAAAATTCAGCCTGATGCGAACAGAACCAGGTTGACAGTTAATTTACTTTTTCTCAAATTTACTTTTTTTAATTAAAAAAAGAGGGAAAATAAAAGCAGCAAAAGGACTGTCAGTACGAAAGGCGCATCTCTTCCCCCTCTTCACTTATGATTAATTGCAATCGATCGAGAAATTGGACCACACCTACGTCCCTCAGAGCTCCCCCTTAGGGTGGTCCAAAATTGGATGTGTTATGTACGCGCCTACTCGATCACTTTTCAATCGGTAGTTGCCATAGGGACGATCGCCTCCGACACTCCCCCGGGGTCCGACCCTCTCTAGGTTAAATGAAAAACCCTCGGGGATCGGGAAAGCGAGCGAGAGACCCCCGATCCTCTGCAGCCAAGGGGATCTCCGCATTTCCATGCGAAAGAGACCGTTCCATCCGAGACCGGCAGACACCGTCCGTTGGACGGTACCGCTCGTTCCCTAGGGCTGCATGTTGAGACCTTAGAGTCGTAAGCGCACATGCTCGACTGACGGCTTAGCTTCTCGGTGAACTCTGAACGAAAAGAGGAGCGAGTTTGAGTTACTGCCACGATCGATGCAAACATACTGAACATACCGAACAAGTAATTCCATTGGCGTAATACTGTCAAAAACCTAGTACATTTCACAAGAGCTAGAATTCTCCGAGCTCGGGTTCAAATATTACAGTTTTAACAGATATTCTGACACAAATACAGAGAAAAAACTCGAATATGAGACGCGGAACCGTTGGACCACTTCCTTATCAATGTACTCTTCGATACTCCTCAAGGCACATCACAAGTTACAGAAGTCTTTGCAGCACAAAGGCTGTCACCAGCTACCCTGCAAAACACCGAAACTGATCATTCCGTCATGTGATGCGAGGAAAACACAGATGTTAGGAAAGACACGGGACGTCCATGCGTGAACGTGGATTGTGGCCGCAGTGCTCTTGCAGCAGAAAGGTCGATATGGTCGATCAATTGTTCGATATCGAATCGTCGCGGAGAATTCGGAAGATTAATAATGTATGACTCGATCTCTCTGTGGATCGGTTGGCCAGTCGTTGGCCCAAACAACCGTCTCTGATTTTTCTTTGGCAGAGCTCTCCCCACAGGAGCAGGAAAAAAAAAAAAAAAGCATGCATGAGTTATCCTTGTTGGTCTTTTTCACCGCAAACCGCAGTGGTCGGACGGTCTAAAACTGCAATTTGGTGCAAGATTAAGGTTACGGGTTTGAATCTCTCTCTATGCAAAACTGCCTGACTTTATCGAACATCGACTTCTTGAATTATACTAGGTTTTTTGTGGTACTATATTGGCGGGTTATTCAGTTCGTCTAATATATTTACAGTCAAATACAAATGTCCGAACATCACATAGCAAGTACCATTGCATTGCGGAAAAAATGTAGTTTTTGAAAGAATTTTATTACGAACAAGACCGTGAATTTTAAATGAGATATGCGAAAAAGGAGAATAGATGGATGCAGAAAAATCCATCGATGAGAATCGAATTTAGAATCCATGATTGAGAGAGATATAATTGCACCAGATCTCGTTTCACTTTTTCGAATTCAATTCACTGGATGTCACTGGGAACCTGACATGTGAAACGATTCATATTCGGTGACAATTTAAAAACACGAATATTTCCAATTTTGAATTCATACAACGTGAAATCTGCCTCCTAATTTTGTGAAAATTTCCTCATGTCGGTCCGGAAAAAACCTTACACGGTCATACTGCACAGTGACGCGGTGAAAAAAAACTAACTAAATTGCTCTGATTAAGAAAAAATTATGGTAACTGCTCGTTTGTCACGATCTAATTGACATTTCCTCTCACGTTACATGACGATGTACGATCATCTAAGAATTTTTAGGTCGGGCTAGACCTCGATGACATCGTTATCCTTAAAACAGAAGAGTACACCGTTCTCTCGCTTTCAAGAACAGTACGTGTAGTGTCATTATCAACCAAATCATTCACTCGGGAGAGCCCCATATGTGTTTGGAAGTTTTGGGCCACCAATTGAAGTTGAAATTCAAGATCACATCCATGTGATTTGCACTAAATTGACACATTCTGCTGGCACGTTCCTCGGTGTCTGTTCTCCTAATGTCTCGATGATTAAATGTCCACTTGTTCAAGGATTAACTTTTGCAGCAGGGGTGAAAATGGTCCGGACCGGGTGGTTCTTTCTGTAAATTGTCGAGATCTAACTTTTTTGGAATCGGTTTTTTCAAAATAAAAAATATTTCACGAACCATTTAATTCAATGAAAAACCAACCACGAGTGGTTTGATTTTCGGGCTCAAGGAGACCAAACTGAAAAGGTGTTAGACGGATTGTAAGATGGTGAAATAAGATTGTTCGATAAAAACATGAATAAAAATCATTAAATTTTGCATAAGGCTTTACGTTTTTTTTTTTTAGTTTGGGGGCGGTTAACTTGTGCACTCCTAAATCTATCCCTGATTGCATCTCGGCTATTACAAATTCAAGTTTGGCTGTCCCACTAGGCGTAACATTCTTTCAATTGTGGGCATTCACCTTTCAGTAGACTTGAATATGATATATTACTTAAGGAAAAAAAATACGTAAAATCAACTCAACTAACTCGGGTTGAATCATAGTTTTAAAAACCGGACCGGACCGGCGGGTCCAACCGGTTGAATATGGAATCGGTGACTAGCCCGATCCGGTTGCATAGTTAACTTGGTTGCACATTGACTCAGGAGGAACCGGGTTAAATCGGACCGTTTTTAATCAACCAGGTTGAGCCTATAAGATATTAAATTGTTAATGATCGTGTATTTTAGTTTATTACATGCACTTTATATATGTATTACTATTTAAATAAATTCGGTTCGACCCATTGAACTCCTGGTTGAACTTGGAACCTGTCCGATTCGATTATATATACCATTTAATTTATTATTCATTTTATCTTTGAAAGTAAATAAGCATTTAAAAAAATCTCCCTTTGATAGAAAAGGTGCAAAAGACAAAATAGAAAGGAGAGGGTATATGCATGGTTGAAAATTATTGAAGATGATTTATGATATTTAGATATTTAAGGATTTGATATAATATGATACATTTTAGGAGATAAAAAAATTTACTCATTATCTGGAAAATTTTGTATTTAGATAAAGAAATATATTTTATATTTGATACTTATTTATTTATAAATAAATAGTATTTTGCATAGTTTGACATTTTACTGAATTTGGAAGAAGCACCTTGATCACAACCTCCTCTTCTACTAAACATCTGATACCTTTCTAGTCGATATGCTCTCTTTTACATAGATAAGATTTGGTGTTGTTATCTCATCCTTTACATATGATACAGTCAAGAGTTACTCGGACCAGGTCCGGCCTTACTCCGTCTCAGCTAATACCCAAATGACAAAATCTATCGTGAGCCGGAAAAACCGAATGCTCTTAGTCGGTTGCACGACTCGTTATCTGACTAATATCACCTCGGTTAAATCATCTATGCTCTAACACACATCATGCCAAGCAAGTTTAGTCACTACTTTGAGCGAATCTCTAGTTGGATCCAGTGCTGACAAACACTGGCAGGCACGGATGTTGTCACCCCACGTCAACACCAACCCCAGGTTCGAGTCTATAAATGCCCCGGGACTATCAGAGGTCTAGGTATCTCATTATCAACCCATCTCTTAAACTTGCATACTCGTATCTCATATCCTCTCGCTGATTTAAGTATCGGAGGGTCGATCAACAGGAACCACATCTCAGATCGACTTCCGTGCAAGTATTGCCAATCCATCTTTTCCAAACCCAAAGAACTGGCTAGACCCGAAGATCGATAGAGCAGACCCGAAGACCCAGCGGGACCCCTAAAGGAACCCATCAATACATTTTCTATAAAGACAAAGTGGGCGGTGGTCACCTCCATGATGACCCATATCCCATCTTACACAGCACACAGAGAATTGCAACCATCAAAGACCCACCAGCCACCGCCACTACCTCCTCCTCTCAATTGACCAATTCTTCCTTCTTGATGGCTCTGTTCACCACATCTCCTCACCCGTGCTTGCCCGAGCCAGTGATCGAATGGCTGTAAGAGAAAGTGGTTCGAGAAGCAGCATGTCTGAGGTTTGCTCGATCCATCGAATCTCTCCGACATCGATTCTTTCGTTTCCCATTTCAGTTTTTCCTCGGTGGGACTCAAAACAAATTACCCACAACAAAGTCCAACTCACCCGTTCATGGGTACTTTGAATCTTGAGGTCAACGGTTGACACATTTTCTAGGGAATGATCAGTTCCGTTTGGATGACAAAGGGGAAGTCTTTCTAAATGAGGAAATAAAAAAAGGAACTTCCCCGAAGCAGATTCCGCAGAATCGGTCCCGACATATAAAATTATACATATGATGAGCTTTCGAAGAAGAAAAGGTCAACTCAATTGCCAACCAACATTTTACAGAGGCTTTTGTTTTATATTCAAGAGAGTTATTTCTAAATAAATAAATAAATAAAAAAGAGTTGTGGAGTTAATGTATGAATGTATCTGAGTATATATGCAGGCATATATATAGATATATATATATATGATTGTAAAATTAATTATAATTCTATAATCAAATGGTTTCAAATTTTATTTGAATATGAATAACCTATGAGAAGAGAAAGTGTTGTATATATCGGTATTATCACGTGTCAATACTTATGTGGTGATATTAAAAGATTTAGATATTTCTAAAATTGCCTTTTTGTTATATTGTTTTATAAAAATAATTTAAAAATAATTTAATTTCATTGTTTTGTATCATCAAATAAACACTGCAATGTGGTGATACCGTGACATAGAAGATTTACTCGTATGAGAGTGAGTTTCGGACCTCCGAGAGAAATCCATGTTTTTTTTTTAGTTGTTGACATAATTACCCCTTCCAGCATTTGCCACTGTCATGATCTTAGCATAAAAACCATGTCGGCTGCTACCCATGAAGAGGATATTTCGGACAATCACGTTCACGTCGGCACCTCTCTCCTAACCATGCTTTTCTGAGCTCGTCTCGATGCATTGGACAAGACAAAAAGGGAAAAATAAAAATAAAAAAAGGTGCTGGCCAAAATAGTAAAAAAGCACTAACCCATGAAATCAAATTATGTGCTGTTAAGCAGTCGAAGGATCATGTCACGAGATGGAAAGAATAATGAAGACCGAACCAGAACACGAATCCATCGTTCAAACATCAATTCGATAGTAAGGTGTTTGTATGAACAATTTACTACTATTCCTCTCTTCCGCATACACTGAGAAAAACCTTCGTCGTCCTGATTCGTATCGATCACTGGGACATCTTTTCTTAGGGTTAGCCCCAACTTGCCCTGTCTTGAGTCTACATCTATTCCAAACCCAAAAATGGACGTTTATCGATGTTTGTTGATAATGAAATCGATTCGATGGGCCGATTCACTACAGAGTAAAACTCTCGTCATTATTTATTCTCTTCGTTAATAAGATTCAAATAAGATGTTTTAATTTAAAAGAAAGAGATAATCAAAGTGTAAAAGAGGTAGAAGGATGAGCGACCAAAAGAGGTACGAGAATTCTCACCGGTAAAACCTAAGACATCTAGATTGCAAAGCAAGAACGATATAAACTGTGCTAAATTTTCTTTCTCAAAATAACTTTAATTTAATTCATATTAATCTTCCCATGTTCTATTAGAAAATGAGAGTATTATAGCAATTGGTGAAGTGGGACTCCCCACTACAAGTTTTATATGCGAAGTTAATATATAAAAGAGGGAAAAGGGTTTTTGTTTTTTTAAAAGAAAAGGTAAAGTCAACGGGGAAAGTCAGCCGTGGGAAGAACTTGGGTGCTGTTTAGGAGAAACTACTATCTGATTACGTGTCAGCGGATATCAAAAAATTAAATCAGTTATTTTTATGGTTATTTTTTATTTTAAAATTTTATAAGAAAATTAAAAACATTATAATTTTATTAATTGATTTCGTTACATAACTGCACTGTCATGTTGTGACAGTAAGTGGTTTAAGTAATTTGACATTTCTTTTTTCTTAAGTGAGGTATTACGTCGAGTTCCCTGAACGAGAAAAATACCAATTCTTAATGGGTTTATCCCGCTTGAATTTAGACTAGTTGAAGCCCGATGAGTTTTCAAATATTAGACTTTGCAGTACTTGATATATTGGAGCGAATTTTTTTGTATGTAGAAGCTTGATTGGACCCGGCTAATCTAAGTTTGAGTCGTATAAGCCCTTTAAGAGAATAAAACTCTCTCAATATGAATTTTCTCCGTTTATAGAACTAGTAAAGACGGATATTCCTTGCTCATTATCAGACAACCACTTATTCACAAATCTGGTGTGGGGCTAATAGTTTTCATTTCACATCTCATGGAAAACCCTTTTCGCTTATGCTCGCTCGTAACCGAGCAGATAAAGTACATGACATAGTCCATTTTAGGGGTTGGCGACTTACCGATTCAGTGACTTTGGCACTGGACGTTCCCAAAATGGGTACTACTGGATCGGATGAATTCAATACTAGACGTCTGTTGGCATTTCAGCTTTCCGGGGGCAACAAGTAAAACATCTGTCGTTCATGGCAATTCAGCAGTGACATTTCTATGGTAAAAGTGAAGAGTTAAACCCTTTGTCTGTTAAAAGATTAATTAGAGAGATGATGACTAATTGAGCAACCAACAAGGGCAGCTTTCGCCTTTTGACTAGGAGTGCCGTTTGCATGGCTCCCAGGGTGCCAATAAAACGCCGTCGTGTTGACTCCGTTAACACTAATTAACCGAACATGCTGAGACCAATCTGGCACGTGGTGGTCCGTACACAAATTTCGGCAATTAATCCCTTTGCGGCAGCGGACGTTTCCATGCATGCATGCCCCAGCACTTCCAACGTCGTTAACCCTAATCAATTTTGTCAATTACCAAAACTGGATCACCATCTAGTGCGTGTTGTTATAAGATTACAGATGAACCTCGTGAATTGAATATAAGATCTCTAAATTTTAACTAAAGAGGGATGTCAGCTGTATAAAACCGGTCACGGTTCGTTCGTTTCGGGCAGGAGTTGTTTCCATGCATGCACCAACACTTTCAATCCTCCCTTTTTGATAAGTAGAAAGGAGGGGAGACAGTAATCCCGACCTGACCACCCCGCTCTATTATATTTGGAATTTCGTATTTAACCACGAATACATATGATAAACTGAATAGCAAGCACTAATTAACACCAATCCCATCGAAGTAAAACTAGCAACGCCAGAGCCGGCGCTCAAAGAATTCCTTCTAGTAATTTTACTTAGAGGTAAATTCGAACCCGAGATCTCGACATCATCAAATTACACCGGTGTGAGCTTTGCACTATTAGATCACAGTCAACGGCGGTGCACTTTTGATCAACCCTAATCAATTTTTCTTTCGGTGGCCAAAACCTGATCACTATTCAATGGACATGTTTCAGTTACGTACGAGAGCCTCATAAGTCAATAAGGGAGGATAACGAGAAGAAGAAATCCTACTAACGACAATCATCTCCAATACCTCTCTAAAATTCAGATTTTGACCGATACTAGCTATCGGTACAATCGATCTTGTCGCTTTATTGATGGAGTGAATTAGGGTTTCTCCTTCTCTGTTAGCTTGCAAGTTTGAGCAAAAGGAGTTGATGTTTCGGGTACGGTCGAGCTGAGTCCGACATCAGCAGAACGAACTCATCAGAGTCTACCTCACGACGCGCAACTGTAGCGATCGGGTACACGTTTGGAATTAATACGCATGAATGAACGGTATGTAACAATTAAATAGGATTAAATCCGTGTAATCATGGGCGTGTCGGTTTTTCGTTGCCTAACATTCGTGTTTTCTTTTGCTACAGCGTAGGGTTGGGTATGAGATGAGATCATACGAGGCTCAGCAACCTTTACGGGGTCCCTTTAAAGGTTGACACGATTTGATTGAAAATGATGCCTACAGAAATTGGAAACAACGATAAAGGCATGGCAAAATTACCAATTAGCCCATTTCCTACGAAAAGAAAAGAAAAGAAAAAGTAAGGGAAAATAACGCAGCTCATGCACGATGCATTATGTCAGTCTGGTGAATACTTCGAATTTCTAGGGGTACCTTTGTCACTTGGTAATTTCTACCATTCTCTAAACCGTAAGAAATTTTCAGTGCGAACTCATTCGGGGAAAGCACCGGTACTTTCCGATTCCGTGTAAAAGTATGGTTTTTTCTCTTATAGATTTACGGTATATTAATTCATCTAAGAATCTCTTAAGAATTGAAATCAGCGCTCCAATACAATTTGATTCAGACTGTTTGATAATTCTATCCCTCAAACAGGTTCTCGAATTCGAACCCTATAACTAGATAAAATACACTGTAGAACAAGTCTTTGCCTTTAAGTGAGTCGATCTTGCTTGAACTTTAACCAGTCGGGTCCAATGCACTTACAAACATTAGACTGTACGTACATTAATATCGCACAATGAATCATATACAGAGAGAGTCTATGAGAAAGATGGCTGGTACAACTGATACTGCTCTTGACACGTGATCTGAAAGGTCCGGATTCGATCTTACTAGTAGGACTTCTTGTATATCTTTTTATCATCTTTTCTTTCTACCTCTTTTCAGTCATATATGCATACGCTGATGCGTATCCACCGTGAATTGAAAAAAGAAATTATCTCTAAAAAGTAATTTTATCTCGTTATTCCTTCTTGTATGAGAGAAAGTAGTGAGGTGATATATATTTTTAATTAGAATTTATTATTTATTGAGATTTTCTTTATTTTAAAATTTTTAAATTTAATAATTCTTACCATATAAATATTAGTTATATATCAGGTCTTAATTATTATTACACTGTATTAATATTATTAAGTGGTATATTCGATTTTGGGAGAATTTCTTTCTGCGCTCCTCGGGCCATCCGTTCACGAAACTCCAGGAATTTATTCTGCTCTTCCGATTTTATCCCCCTCCATCTGCCCCTTCTCCTCTCTATTTTCTTTCTAGTTTTATATTTTCGTAATTTCGCGTGAATTCCATATCCACTGGCACGGTGCACTGTCCTCTGTCCACTTCCTCTCTTCTTCTTTGCTTGAGAGGGAGCGAGTCTTCCAACAATGGACGCTCCTTCGATCTCCTCTGCCCACATAAAAGTCTCTTAGAGATCAGACCCATGTAAGCTGACCCCTCTCTCTCTCTCTGTCTCCTTTTTCGTACCTCAAGCACCCGGTTTTTTCACTCACAGTTTATAACTGTCAGGGTGGGGGAAAGCAATTAAAAAACAAATCTTGGATTCATTCCTTGCAATGCAATTCTGTGATCTTCAATGCCGCGTGTGGGTTTTGATCTCTGCACCCATTAGTGGGCTTTTATCCTTCATTTGCTGCTGAATTCTGGGGGTCGCTTTGTTACTCTTAAATTATCAGTATTTGTGTCCAATTCCTTTTTTTTTTTTTTACATTTCAATTGATGTTTTTCATGCGAAGGAAGACCAGGTTCGATGTCTTTGGATTGGGATCCATGTTGGATCTGTTGGCTTCTTCTCCGTAATTGTAATTCTTGTTAAATATAAATTATACGGGTTGCTGCAAATCGCTGATTTTGGACTCTGTGCCTGTGTCTTGCTTTCTCTTTTTCATTTTTTTGTTAGTTGTGCTGGTTTGCTTGTTCTGAGGGGGTTTGGAATCCAACTCGTTGCCTTGGGGCTTTAAAGCTGTTCACTGAGGTGAGAGCTTTCATGGGTTGACTCAGGACTGCAATGGGGAGCTTCAGCGTGGAGGAGGATTGTCGGTTTTTTGATGCCCAAGAAGAAATATCTTTCCCATCTAATCGATTCGGTGGGAATTTGGCTGTCGATCCCGATCATGGCCTCGTTGATTCTGCCTCAGATTGTTTCGAGTTCTATGATATGTGGATGCAAAGCCCATGGAGCGTTAGTGAGCGGAGGAGAAAGTTTCTCAGATGGATGGGGGTGAGTTTAGACAAAATGAAGAATTGTTCTGTGGAATCGCGTAATGGTGAATTGGAGGAGGAGATTTGTAGAGTTGTGGAGAGTAGTGGCGCTGTGCTGAGAAGCTCGGGTTTCATGGAAGAATTCAGTTCCAATCGTTCCTCGAACTCAAGCTGGTCTAGCGACACCTGCGAGTGCTCGGGCCAGGACGAGATGTTCGTGCGTAGGCGTGAGGATTTGAATGGTGGAAGAACCTGCAATGAAGAGTGTCAGGAAATGGGAGGGCCCTCTCCTTCGTTCCAGGAGCTCATTGAGAAGGAAGCCTCTGGGGATAGTAATAATAAGAATGAAGCCCTGGAAAGAATCGTTAAGGGACATAAGAAGAGTTGGCTTGGTAGACTACGATCTCTTACTGGTGTTGTAGATAGGCAAGGTGTGAAAGTAAGCAAGCATGCCGAGGAAGAGCATAGGGCCCAGAAGGTGAAAGTGCGACACTGCCGGAAAAGACTCAAGGAGCTCTCTGCCCTGTTCACTGGCCAGGACTTTCAGGCTCACAATGGTTCAATAATGAAGATGAAGTTCAGCCCTGATGGTCGGTTCCTTGCAAGTGCAGGAGAGGATGGCATCGTCCGAGTGTGGAAAGTAGTGGAGGATCAGAGGTTGAATGAACTGGATATACCAGAGATCGACCCCTCCTGTCTTTACTTCACAGTGAATCAGCTCTCTGAGTTGACTCCACTGTTTGTGGAGAAGGATAAGATGAAGAAGACAAGGAGTCTGAGGAAAACACCTGACTCGGCCTGTGTTATTTTCCCGCCTAAGGTCTTTCGGTTACTTGAGAGACCGGTGCACGAGTACCGCGGGCATAGGGGCGAGATTTTGGACCTCTCTTGGTCCAACAATAATGTAAGAAATTTTTATATTCAGGAAGTCTAAAAAAATGACTTGTTCTCTGTTTATGCATTATCTAACTAGCTCTTGACTATTACTTGGTGCAGTATTTACTATCTTCTTCTACAGATGAGACAGTCCGCCTGTGGCAGCTGGGATCTGATCACTGCCTGGGAGTCTTTAAGCATAGCAATTATGGTAAGTAAATCAATAGTCCTTCTTTGTGTTTTCCCATGGAACATTGGCAAATAATGATCTAGTCGAATTGGTACTTATACCGTTCCCTTTTTCTTCTGCCTTCTGTTTATTCAGTGACTAGTGTACAATTTAATCCCACGGATGATAACTTCTTCATCAGCGGTTCAATAGATGGAAAAGTACGAATCTGGGCAGTTCCAGGACATCAAGTGGTCGATTGGACTGATGTGAGGCAGATCGTAACTGCTGTTTGTTATCATCCTGATGGGCAGGTACAACTTTTATTTTTTCAAACTATGTCGTCAATATCATCCACTTTCTTTTTTTTCCTGGGGTAAAGTAACTAAGCCTTGAATTTAGTTTCAAATCATTAAAATTGTAATCTTCCTTACAGGGAGTGATTGTTGGATGTATGTCCGGAAGTTGCCGATTTTACAGTGTCTCAGGTGCATTTTCTTGACAGTCTTGCTCTTCAATTTTTTTAGGTTAAAATCTTTATGCATAAGAAAGCAGAGGGTTATGGATTTGCGGATGTATATTTTGACATAATGTTCCCTTTTCTTTCTTGGACCAGATAACCGCTTGCAACTGGATGCTGAGATATGCTTGTGCAGCAAGAAATCACCTTGCAAAAGGATAATTGGGTTTGAGGTACCAATATACCATTTTCCGTTCTTGCTGCTTCTGCCTTTTGTCTCTTCCATGCCTAATTTGGCAATATTTCACTGACAAGCGGTACTGTTATGTCGTCCAGTTTTGTCCACAAGACCCAGGCAAGGTGATGGTCACATCTGCAGATTCACAGATCAGAATCCTACAAGGAATCAATGTGATAGGCAGATATAAGGGTCCGTATTGCTCTTAGGAACTTTTCAATGCTCATTTTTACTCTTTTTGGAAAACAACATGGAAAAGAAATGTTAGACTGCATCCAAGAAGTACCAACCGATCTCTTTAGCCTTGAATATGTTCTTTTTTTTAAATCTCATTCTCAGTCCTCGCTCACTCTATGCAGGCCTCCGGAGCGTGGGAAATCAGACATCTGCATCCTTCACGTTAGATGGGAAACATATAGTCTCAGTATCAGAGGACTCGAATGTGTATATATGGAATTGCAGTAACCACGAAGGCTGCAATTTCTCTGAAACGAAGGCCACCAGATCATGTGAATGGTTCTCTTCCAATGCCACAGTAGCAATTCCGTGGTGCGGGATGAAGTTTAGAGACCAGGGAGATGAGCGGGAGTTTGGTGTCTCGGGCAAGGAGTTGGAAGAAACCATCCGTTCTGCTCCTGCTTGTTTCTTGTTGGGCCATGAATACTTTTTGGAGACATTCTCCAAGGGATCCGCCACTTGGCCAGAGGAGAAGCTGCCCGCCTCGAGCCAAGTGGACTCTTCACCTCCGATGGATCACTCTCAGTACAAGCTCCTCAAGAGTTCGTGTGAAAGCACTATGAATTCCCATGCATGGGGCCTTGTTATTTTAACTGCAGGATGGGATGGGAGAATCCGGTCTTTCCTCAATTACGGTCTGCCGGTGCCCCTTTGAGACCTCAGAGCAGCTGTCGAGGTTTAGCTTCACGGGAACAAGTTCAGTGAATTCCAGCTGCATTACCAGACCGAGCTTTCCGGTCAACCTCTTCACCAAGTGCTCGGCCCCCTTCTCCGGAACTCCCTGCCCCATGTAATGGCCCCGGATCCATTCTGAGAAAAAGGTTGTCTCTCCATGACGTCCAAGAAATGCAAATCTCTTCTTTCCGGAGATTTGACGTCATCATTCTGCATGATAATGGAGGTGACCGTGGGGCCGAGGCATGAAAGCCCTTGGGGGGAGAAAAGAAGGAAAATCAGACCCCTTTTAGATTCCAACTGTGGGCAAATTGGAGATAGAGCATATCTAGAGCTGGTGGCTGGAGTTCGTTCCCGAAAGCAAATGGTGGGGAAGGTTCACCACAATGATATGTTGGCTGGTCTGAAATGATTGAGGTTTTTGTCTGCCATTTTGCTTCTATATTTATATTTTCCTTGATACAGCTCGTCCCGCTTCCTCTCCTCGTGGGATCGGGCCTGCCACATGGGTGTTGGGGACGAGGACCGGGACTTCATCTTCATCTGTCTGGTGAATTCTCCCTCTCGGATGCTTCAGTGCTGATGAATTACTGGCCTCTGATGGGCTTTCCTTGATTGAATACCTCCGAGAAGAATCCCTCTGGGGAGCTTAGGAAACTGTGGCACGTGTGGTGTACATAAAAGAGAATTTTGTTGTAGCGTAGGTTTCAGCTCTGTGTAAGCTTGTCTTGGTTACGAAGGAAGCTCACAGATCTAGAAGGGGATAGCATAAGGTCGAAGGTGATGCCGACTACATCGAATTTCCTTTCTCGATACTGTATATGCTTGCTGTAGTAGAAAGAGATAGATGGGTCGATTGCTACATTCTTTGGATTTTCTACTTGACCACTTCCTTGAAGTTTGTTTTTCTTTTTCAAATCAAAATAGGAGAACATTTTCTTCACCTCTGTTTTAAATAGTTAATAGTTGGCATAACAGTTGGGTAATGACAGACATGTACTGTACATACCATGTGGCTTTGGTGGAAATGATGGTTATTGGACCAATTAATTGTGTCTCAAACAAGAACCGACATTCCCATCTATCTAGAGGTGTAAATGAGCCGAACTTGAATCTACTGTATTAAAACTCGCTCACTTACCAATTTAAGAGCTAGATGGGCTTGACATTTCAAGTTCGAGTCTGGCTCATTATAATAAACGAAAGCTCGTCGAATGTATGCGAGTCGAACCGAGGTCTGAGACGGAGAACGAAGGTTGAGCGTCGAGCGAGCATGTCGATTGCTGAGAGCAAGTAGTATAAATGATTAAGATTAGGACTGCACAAGTGGGTGAGAAGGAAGGAGGGGAAGGTGTTTCTAAGTAAGACGGGGCACTAATTTTTATCTTCTTTTTTTTTTTTTAATTTTTCTGAAAACAAATAATAATCATAATATAAAATAAAAAAGCAAAGTTAAACTTGCAAACTTACTGGGCTCGGGTAGACCCATTTAATTGGCAATCCCAAGACTGGCCGAGCTTAAACTCATTAAAATTGAGCGGAATTCGAGCTTTCACCTAGCCGATCTCAAACCGTTTACAAATCATCTCATTTCATTTGTACCATCCCGTCGCCCACCATCAATAATTTCCCCCACTTTTCCAATTGGGTTTCATGTGGTAGAGTTCCAAGCTTGGGCCTCCGCCCACATACCTCTCTATGGGCCACGTCTTGCATGGGCCGGGAGATGGGCTGGGTTTAGCCATTGGACAGGAGGAGCCCACCAATGGCCATCGTGCGCCAACCCGACTTTTTTTTTTAATCTATTATCTAAAAATTCAATAAGTCTTAACTAATTAAGTTTTTCAGCTCGAAAATCAGGTTCCGGTTTTTTCTTTTTTTCTTTTTTCCTTTCGGAATGAGCTTGCACGGTGGCTACGCAAGTGAGAATGCTTCCATTTTCTTTTGTTACAAAGGAAGTCTGTCGGTTTAAAATGAGACAAGGAGGAGGAAGAAGAGGAATAAGTAGGTACAATAAGTCTTATCGGTAAAAATCGAACTAAAGAAGAAGACTGGGAATACTATCATTTTTAGGAGAAAGTTTTGCAAGTGATGATATAGTGATACCGACCAATAAAATCTATCTGTATTTTAAGATTTTTTTTTTGTAAAATCTTAAAGACGAAAAAAAGTCAAAAACGGAATGATTTTATTGGTCGATGTCACTACAGAGAAAGCCTCTAATGGAGCAGTCATACCACGTAATCGATGCGAACGTGGTATATTCGTTCCAATCAGAATGCATCATTTATATATTTGTCCAATTAGGATTTACCAATTATTAGGTTTTTTTAATAATGGTTTAGAATTTATATTTTTTTTTAATTAGGACTCACCATTTGTTAGTATTTTTTTACATTTTTTTGGGATTTAATAATCATAACTATATAATTATTAATTATATGTCAAGTTCGAATTGAACGGATATATTATATCAGTATCACTTACGTGGTATGACCATTCTAATGAAAATTTTCTCGTCACCATATCAGTGTTGTCACGTGATATGACGGTCGAATCTCTCCCTTTTTAGATACCTTTCCCTGCATATTGATAAAGGCATTATTCAGCGAATCCCTCTCTTTGAACGTGGTTGTCTCTCTTAATTCCATTATAAAAACCCATATCCAAAATTTAACGGTTTCTGCTTATCACAGTTCGAGCCCGATCGGTCAGTCCACAGAAGAGTAAAATCCTCTCGATCGTGGAACTTTTTCTTTTTCATTTATAAAGTTCGAGCTAAAAAGACGTCGGATCATTTCAACTAATCTACGACTAGCGAAATACTAATGATGGTAAAGGAAACTAACAAATTGAACAGATTCGGATGCAAGAACAAAGAAAGGCATCTCTTTAAAAGCTCAAAGCAACTCTCATTCTCCTCCTCCCTCACTCTCCAGCCAGTGAAACTTGTAGTGTATATTTCACTTCTCATCATCAAACAGAAGACTTCCTGCCATTGCCTTGCCTCATGGACCACCTTGGAGTTGCGATCACCATTGCCCTGCTTCTCACTTCCATCTTCTCTCAAGGTAACCATCTTTTGTGCGAAATTCGTTGTCCCGATCCACGACAGAACAATTACGCTCTCCTTTTTTTGGGGTTCAAATTGGCAGTTATACACTGGTTTTACTTCATTGTCAGCTTTGTTACAAGGTGCTGATGCCAGTATCGGAGTGAACTATGGCACCGTCGCGAACAACCTTCCTCCGCCGGCTCAGGTAGCCAAGTTCCTGCTACGATCCACGGTGGTCACCCGGGTTCGGCTCTTTGACACGAACCCTGAGATCCTGAAATCCTTCGCTCATACTGGGGTAGAGGTCTCGGTCACCGTCCCGAACGATCTCATCCCTGAGCTCACCAAGCTCAGCAATGCGCAGCAGTGGGTCCGCACCAATATCCAGCCTCACGTTCCTTCCACGAACATCGTTCGGATTCTGGTTGGAAACGAGGTGTTGTCCACCGCCAGCAGGCTGCTGATTGGCAGCCTGGTGAGCGCGATGCAGACGCTACAAGTAGCGCTAGTCAACGCATCCCTCGACCGCCGGATCAAGATATCGACCCCGCATTCGCTCGGGATCCTAGCGAGCTCGACCCCGCCAGGGTCGGGAAAGTTTCGCCAGGGATACGATACTCATGTGCTGAAGCCGCTGCTGAGCTTCCTCCAAGCTACGGGGTCGGAGTTCTTGGTGAATCCGTACCCGTTCTTCGGCTGCTCCGAGGAGACCCTCGACTACGCCCTCTTCAGGCCAAACCCGGGTGTCTTCGATGAGACCACTGGGCTGCATTACACTAACATGTTGGATGCACAGCTCGACGCGGTGTACTCGGCGATGAAGCTTCTGGGATTTGACGATGTCGGGATCGTTATAGCCGAGACGGGGTGGCCTTCGATGGGAGACTCGAACCAGATTGGCGTCGACCCCGAGACTGCGGGAGAGTACAACACGAATCTGATTCAGCACGTGAATTCCAGTGCAGGCACGCCTCTGATGCCGAACCGGACGTTTGAGGCATACATATTCGCATTGTTCAATGAAGATCTCAAGCCTGGGCCAACCTGCGAGCGTAACTTCGGTCTCTTCAGGCCCGACATGACACCGGTCTATGACGTCGGGATCTTACGGCCATCGGTAGCATCGGATGCCACTGACAACTATAACTGGCACGGTACATTCGTGCTAGTGATCACGGCCGCTATGATTGTGCTCTGATTGGTGCATGCTGTTGGCTATGACAGGCTCGAGCATCGATCCCGGGCTCCAACCCAACTCCCGGGCCAGTAAGTCAGGTGCCGCAGCAGCCACTGTTGGCGAAGCGATGGTGCCTGCCTAAGACGGGTGTGGACTCGGACTCCCTGCAGAGAAACATCGACTACGTGTGCGGGCTGGGCTTGGACTGTGGTCCAATCCAGGAAGGCGGCTCGTGCTTTGAGCCCGACACCGTTCGGGCCCATGCAGCGTACACGATGAATGCGTACTACCGAGCGCACGGGAAAAACGATTACGACTGTGACTTCGAAGGAACCGGTTCCATCACAAACGTGGATCCAAGTGAGTCTGTTAGCTTAATCAGCTGCAATTGCATTTCTTCCGTGAAAAGCTCTTTGCTGGTTTGTCAAAACAACCCAATCCTCATCATTAAGGACAGCGGTCTAATAATTTAAAATTCACTCCCACATAATTTGATAAGTTCAAGGTCCAATTCAGAATCCTTCCTATGCATCTATTTACTAGAATTGTGTTCTTTGGACTTCTCTTGCATAGTACCAACTTCTTTTAACTATTCCAAACCTTGCATGACGGAGACTAATACTAATCGCTGGTTGTTCAATTTATTCAATATGTTAATGGTTTGAACAGATATCAAGTATTATCACTGCTCTCTTTTTTTACTTGCAAAAGTAGGCAACCTAACCCTCCACTCGGTTGAATTTTCAGGCTATGCAAAATGCAAGTATTGATGGTTCTTATGGCTTCCTCAAGAGCAATTGAAGCTCGCTCCCTGAAGATTCAAAGAAGCAACCGGAGTTCGCTTCCTTAATCATCGATGCTATGATGCGGAATCTCTTAAGCTATGGTCGATCTAAGCAGCACTGATGAGGAGGGGGGTGATTAGATGAGGTATCTACAATGGTATAACTGTCACACAAGCAAGAATCAGTGTCTATGCTACAATCTTTATATGCACAATTTTCTACATCACACCGCAAGTAGAGAACTCGCCCAAATACCTACTGATACGATGCCGATAATAGCCAGTGCTTGAACCATTTCGAAGAATAGATTTTGTTTCTGCAGTGGCAAGTTTTGCCAATCCGTTCTTCTGCATGCAGACATGAGAAGTCAATCAGAAGAGAACATATGATCGGATCCGAATTTTTCTTCAATTCTTCGAACATCAGAAACAAGCTTCAGAATATAATGAGATGCACCGGTATTAAATTGCTAATCTTGATTGCAAGGAGATGAGAGAATGTGAACACACCCCAGATCGGCAATAACAATGCTAACATTGTCCTGAGAACGTCGGTCCTGAAAACATGTCCTCGGTTAATTAATGGGCTCCATGAGATAAGACATCAGGAGAAACATGATTTCAGCAGAACCATTACCAGAGCTGCTTGTGCGAGAGCTTCAGCAGCCAGCTGACAGAAGAGTGAAAACAATTTCAACATTCACTCGCCTTGAAATCATTAGTTTCAAAAATGAAAAGCTATGGGACAGAGCTCACCTGCACATCTCCATGTTGCCGGAGTTGATTCCTAACAAAATCAATGGCCTCTGAGCTGTTGAACCAAGAAAAGGAAAATTTCCTGCGTGAGAATAGAGAAGGAGAGACGTAAAAGCACAAAGAATCAGTAGATAGGTGCAGGTGCACCTGTTCATGTAGTCCCATAAGCCATCAGATGCCAATACCACAAGCTCCATGTCTGAACTGAGAGTTACATTGTATACCTCAGGAGATGCAATGACCAAGTCATCATTAAATTGGATGCTGGGAGATAACAAAGAATGAAGCTGTGGTCAGTGACAGCTAATTTAGTTAGGACTACTGGTGCCAATAATCTCCAATATATAGTACAAGAGGAATGATTAAATTGCAGCACCGTAGTACAAATTGATAGTGAGATTTCTTTTAGATTATAGCCTGAGCAGCCGGTAAACATTGCAAGTGATGGGTCATCTCCTTTTGAACTATTTTATGGGATGTCTCTGAAGAGACTGCATTTTGAAGTTGAACAATATGCTGAAACAAAAGCACTTTTTGACCATTTCGTGTAGCAAATTGTGAAGAGAACTAAATGATTTAAGGAAGATAAACAGAACATATTTCATTCAATAGATAGCAAAGAAACTAAGAAACCAACTAGGATTGAAACAATATGACAAGCAACCTACCGGGAAACAAACTTCTCAGACCATCTCCCTTCCTTGACTCCCTTCTCCAGCATCCTTCTCAAAGCATCAGATGACAAAAAAAACCATCAAAATTTATGATAAGAGGACAAGGTTCAGAAATTATTAAGAGATGAGCTAAATAAACCGACTCGTTTTTCTTTGTCTTGTATCGTATGTCACCAAAAGCACGAGAAACAGAGATATCACCACAGATCCTTCCATTAACCACCTGCAGAAACATGTGAAAGTAGGGAGGTAATGATAGTAATTATCTGCCAGAGAAGACATGCAGCTTTACCACGAGAAAACAGATCATAAGCAATTTCATAATCGATTCTTATTTGCAAGTCATCTTCCTACAGGAGAATTTCTTCTGTCAAAGTAATGGAGAGTGACAGATAAACATCCATCTTAAATAATATAAGAACTAGGGCTCAGACACAAGAAAAGGCCAAAACAATTAACTGAAGTGCCAGCAAATGCCTAACAGTTAGGGCAAGACAACTTAGTCTTGTGCATCTATTGCTTTTAAATGACAAATGGGGAAAGCAATGATTTACCATCAAAAGTAGAATGAGAGAGGGAACTGACTATCACTAAGACAGAACAAGAACAGAGACACTCACCCATCCACCTGCCTCTCTAATTCTTCTGATTTCATTCAGAGAAATTTTATTGCTTCCGTAAGGTCGATGAGGATCCGTCAATACTTCTGCTTTTCCAGAACGAGAGAGGACCTGCATTATCAATACAAAAAAGAATCACTTTTAGAATAATATAATCAAGAAAGGTTGTTTTCGTTATACAATGTATCATAGTTGTCTTGACGGGTATATTCTCGTCTAAGTTTAAAGCCATCCATTTTCATATCGAATACTCTAAGGCTGAATAGGATTGCATACATACCACGCATGAGTCGCCAACATGCGAAATGAATAATGCATCATTCCCTAAGAACATGACTGTAGCCGTCGAGCCGGACTCATCTTCCTCTGGCATCATCTCAAGCCTTTACAAAATGAAACATCATCTATACCTTCGACAAGATGGTATTGGAATAGAAAAATCAAATTGAGGTCCAAGCACCATATTCAGCAAACAAGTCAACGTATCTCCCAGGAACGAGCATCAGCTCACCGAGTCAATAACTTTGCATCAGCATTGGCAAAAGCCTCCTGCATCGCCTCTCTAATAGAGTTGATTTCTTTTCTACTCAGCACCGAGCCTCCTTGTAAGGACTTCACACACTCTTTGAACAGTTCATCCCTGCAAGAAGAGCGTCAATCTCAAAGGGCACATAATTTCCCCAAATTTATGTGAGTCTCGAATAATCATATTCCCCTAAATTATGCGAAAAAATTCAAGAACTTATCACTAGCCACCGAAATAAATGCATTTATTTCCGGTTCCTAGAACGTCAGTGGACATAAGAGTGCACCTCTAGCAAATCTAGACTACGAGCAGAGCGCAGTTCTAAGACGAAATCAGAAAAACAGTAGAGAAAAGCAGAGAAATCTATGCTATCGAACCTCAGAAAATCGACGGAAGAGAAGCCTCCGTGGCCGTCGAAGACGGCAGCGAACGAGAATCCGTCGAGTCCGTCCGACCGTACGACAACGTCGTCCTCCATCTCCTCGCGCAGACCTTGCAGGCTCGTATACCCCCAGCGGATCCCCGACACGCCAGTCAGAGAAGAGGGCGCGTCGATGGCAATCGCGGAGCAGCACCGGCTCCTCGGTTTATTATTGATCGCTATGCTGGCTCTGCTGCTCGATTTGATGCTAGAGTCTTGAGTCAGTCCGGTAAGGAGGAACCTCTGCAGCTGTTGGCTCAGCAGCGCCATCGGACGGAGCTCCGGCACCGAGCTGGCTCCGAGATGAGAGAGAGAGAGAGAGAGAGATAAGAGAGAGAGAGAAGCTGAGAGCCACTAACTGAAGTTCCAACTGATTGGATTCTGATGGCGGGAGTGAAAATACAGGAATTTGCGTGGTGATGAGTTGAGCGCTGAGTGGCAGAAAATATTGAGGGGCTTTTAGCCATGATAAATTACGGGATATATATACCAAGAGGAGTTGGCCGAGTGGTAAGCAGCTCGGTGCCGCTTAAGGAGGTCTCAAGTTCAAGACCTCACGTACGCAGACACTCCCCTTGGGAGCCTCACCCGCCATTGCCAGGCGTGCGACCCGGGGCGACCAACGGATTAGTCAAGTATGGTTGGCTGAAAGATGCCATCTCACCGCTGGCGGGGCCTGCTTGGATACCGTGGCTGGCGACCAAAAAAAAAATTACGGGATATATATTGATGGGAAAAATGATAAATTATAGTATTGATTAACAAAATTACAATTACACCCTCGACCTGAACCAAAAATGCTAAGGAGTGATCGGCTCTGGGTGCCATGTATTTTTTCATAGATCCGGACCTCATACTATATAAAATCGGTTTCTAAATTTTGGAATTAGATCATAACATGTTAAACCTTGAAACTGAACCTTATCGGAAGCTCTGGGAACTCGTAAGATACCACAGTTCATAGTACTATGTTAGAATATATTTATTATTTATTCTTTTACTTTTATAATATAAATTACATTGATTTTTTCATAATTATTATTATTTCATATAATTATTATGTCAAATGAAAGTTCATTAAATTAGAAATGCAACAATTTGTTAATTAGAGTTCAAATAAAAAAGTTATAAGCAATTAAAAGTAATTGCTCGAACAAGTTAATCGGTTTTGATTGTTTGTTAGAACCGGAATCGGAACCGACCGGTATCTAAAACGTACTCTCTTTTCATTACGATCTACTCAGAAACTGCTGAATAAGATAAACTCCTACCAGTTCTTAATCTATTTTGTACCCGTGCACACCCCTAAAGATGCCGAAAAGAATTTAGTATGATTGAAATAACATTCCTCCTCGTATAATGTAATTGTTTAATCACAAATAGTACAATATTATGGGCCAGAGGCCCATAGTTGGGCTTAGAGTGCTCTTATAATTTGTTGGTCCGACTAGGCCCAACATGACCCAATTACGCTTGCAGCGATGTCGAATGCGTCTATCCATAAAGCCACCGCCCCGCTCACTTCCTCAACTGAACTGGACAGCTTCCGCCATCGACGATTCGACGGAGAGTCTCTACACCTTCAATGGCAGCTTCTCCTCTTCAACCTCCTCTCACCCTCCACATGTTGAGGTAAGCTCTTCGAACACTTGCACTAACACACTGCGTGCTTCGCGAGTTCTTCTTCCTTTACTTCTCATAAGCTCACAGGCTCGTCTGTGCCGTCTCTGCCATTTTACGTTCCAGGACGACTCAATTGTTTCCTCTTGTTAGCTCAAAATTCTTACCTAGAAGCGTTACGCGATTCAAGGCCAAGGGTCTGGCGGTGCCTGGTAAAGTCGCTGGTCGTCCTGGTACAGCCAAAGCTTTTGCTGCGGTTCGTTCTGTAGAATCGGTTTTGGATATCGGCCAAGATAATGACAGTAGAACTTCTCAAAGCTTCGACAGGTAGGAGTTGTAACTTCTTAGTCTCCGTTTTGCGTTATCCTAGTCTATGTATGTTTTTTATTATCGTGGAGATCCCACATTTCCATTGTTTTTTGAATGAATTTGATTCAAACCGTTAGTATGCTTTTATGGAGCTTAAATTTATAATTATTACAGAGTGCTAGATGACCTTTTTTTTTTTTTAAAATATTAACTCGCTAGATGACATTTATTTATTGATAAGCAAGCAATCTCCGATTAGATGTCATCAGAAATTTATTTGTTAGAAGATCAGCGTGATAATATAATACCGCTTCTTTATACCCAGGTTAGTGTTAAATTTCAAAAATTGTGTTTTATAGAAGAAAGCATGCGATTCGCTCTGAATTAATCCTCTGATAATGATGATCGCACCTTTTCTGACAAATTTTAGGCCTGAAACTTTGTTTGGCAACTCAGCTGAGCAATTGGATGAGGGGAGTGATTACAGGAAGCAGTTACAATGCTTATTTGATGAAGTAAAGGGAATGATTGCATCTGGGGAAGAAAGTGATGCCGCAGACCTGCTTCAAGCAAATTTGAGAGCAGTTAAGGAGCAGATGGGGACTGGCGCTGAAGGCATTGAAGAAGTTGCCACTCTTGACATCATAGCACTAGGTTATATGGCCCTTGGAGATTTGAAAACCATGGCCTCAATCCTAAATAAAGTAACGTCTTCTTCCTTTGTGTATTATGGTATTCTTTTTTTCCCCTCTCACTTTTAGCATCTTTTGGGCGGTTCTAATGCTGGGAAATTTAATATACACATCTTTTGGGGCTCTGCTGAGTCCTAATTATCAAAAAACCCTAATACATGAAATTTAGATTAAGCCTTTTCTGGTTTCATAGATATCATGGGGTGAAAATCTTTGTTTCTATTGCTGGTTTAGTATTCTTGTTTCAAATATTCGCTTAGCACCCTATTTTTCAATTCCATTTTTAATGATTGTTACATTGAGGTGCTAACTTTTGGTGATGAGTTCAATTGTGGTTGGAAACAAACACCGTTATTTAAATATCTAGGAATATGAATCCCAGAAGCTCGTGAAGGTATATCTGAGCAGAGCTCAACTGGCAACTTAGGACTACAAAAATGTCACATTAGCAAAGCTAGAGTAATACGTTTTTTCTTGGCTGCCTGCAAGTATTTCCTCTGGTGGAGATTATGAAACTCCATATCATGCTTGTCTAATTATAGCCTGTACCAACTTTTTGCTTACTGGGTTTATTTGTCCACAGAGAATTCTTATTAGGGGCCAGAGTAGATAAGTATTTGTTCTTTTATACTCAGTGTAGCAGATACCTATTCATCTATTTTCCTTTTTTGGGCTTGCATGTGAATGATCAGATGGATGAAGTAGCTGGCAAATTAAAGGATGACGAGAATCTTCTTGAATCAGTACTGATGCACATGGGAAGCATGTACTCAGTTCTGGGAAAATTCGAGAAATCAATCTTTATGTACAGGAGGGCCATCGGTATTCTGGAAAAAATATATGGTAAATGCAAATTTGGCTCAATTTCCGCCAAGCTCTTTATTTCAATGATGTTCTAGCTGTTCTTAAGCAATTGAATATCCTCGTTTAATGTCAATATTATATGAGAGGCCTTCAAATTTGATTATCCTAAAGTTGCCGGATGCCAAGGTGCTCTTACTGGAAATTGCTTGCAGTATGTTAACATTTGTTTCTTTCTTGTCACTGCTCGCTAGTCCTTCTAATTCTGTTACTTGTACCTTGATCAAAGTACAAATATGAATTTTCGGCAATGCTAAACAGTAACAATCAATTGCAACATTGTACATGTTTTTGTATTGCTGCAACGTATTCAGTTTTTCTTTTCAGAGAAAGTTAAATTCAGAAGAATTATATGATGGCGCTTCAGTAGTTCATGGTCACTGCAATTACCTCTATGTTAGCTTATACATACTATGATTGGGGATTGAACTTTTATAAATTCTCTCGAGCTGCAATATGTAATGAAAAATCCCTCAAACATTCCTTTTTTCTAGGTAATGATAGTACTTTTTTGATCACCCCGTTGTTGGGGTTGGCAAAAGCATTGGGTTGTGTTGGAAGAGCCACAAAAGCAGTTGAGACTTACCATTGTGCAATAACTATTCTGGAAGCAAGCAGAGGTGTTGACAGTGAGGACTTGTTGGTACCTTTATTAGCTCTTGGCAATCTTTTGTTGAAGGAAGGTAGAGCTAATGATGCAGAGTATCCCTTTACTAGGTTTGTTTTACCTTTAAGTGAGTTTCAAGCACTTTTCATCTTTTAGTGCACTTTTAATAATTCACTTGGTCTTTTTTGCCTGTTATTTCTAGGGTGGTAAGTATCTATAGCAAGTTATATGGAGAGAATGACAGAAGAGTTGGAATAGCCTTGTCTTCTCTGGCACAGACGAAGTGTGCAAAAGGTCTGCCCTCTCCTCTGTCTCTCTCTTCCCCCTCTCTCTATGTTCATGGGCAGTTGCGGCAACCATATGCTTGCAGAATCAATGTTGTATGCTTTGTAACTTGTTTACACATTTGGACTCCAAAGTTGGGAATGTCCTGGACTAGGCACGCTAATTATCTGCATAATGTGATACCATTAAGAGGAACACAAGTGTAGTTTCTGGTGTTGAAAGAGAGTCAAGATGTTAGCTTTTGTTCCTTCTCTCTTTGTATAATAGTTTAAAATAATGAATCTTCATTTTATATGATCTTTTTGATACATATAAAACAAACATGCTGCTTGTTTACAGGGGATGTCGAAGAAGCTATCCGTTGTTATAGAAAAGCTCTTCAAATCATGAACCATTCTAGTAATGTGGCATTAGATGACAGTCTATTGGAGAGGATGAAGATAGATTTGGCAGAATTACTTCATGTGGTTGGCAGGTAACTTTAAATCAATGTTTGAGATCATGCAGAACACTATCTCCCATATATTTTATTAGTTTCACATGTATTGAGAAGTCTCATGGTATTTGTTCGACAATGTTATCTTAAAACAATTCTTCCACCATAAGCTGCATTGAAAAGTACATAAGCTATTATATTTTGTTTGAGAAAAAATTCACTTGGTCTGTATGGTTCTCTGTTTTCCTATCGTAATTTGTATTTGTGTATATCATAAAATGGATAAATTACTAGAAATTACTAAAAATTCTTGATATTGGTCTATGCAGAGCAGTACATAGGTGAATTCCCATTGGGTAAAAGTTGTAAAGCTAATCACCATGGATGCTGTTAAGTGTATATTCAATGCTTTTCTCATTTCCCCTAGGTTCAGAAAGTTGGAAAGAGGTTTCTAAGTTTATCAGGTAGTTCCTTTCATCAGTTTTTGCCTGGTTCTGATATGGTTGCTCACTCATAGGGGTGATGAAGGCCGACATCTGTTGGAGGAATGCTTGCTCATTACCGAGAAACAGAAGGGGAAGGAACACCCTAGCTCAGTTACACATCTTTTAAATCTTGCAACCTCCTACTCCCGCACAAAGAATTATGTGGAGGCTGAGCGCTTGCTGAGGGCAGCTCTGGAGATCATGGCGAGGACTGTGGCGCTAGATGATCAATCCATCACTTTCCCCATGCTACATCTCGCAGTTACCCTCTACAACTTAAAGAGGGACGAAGAAGCAGAGCAGCTTGCAGTTGATGTTCTTCGAATTCGTGAGAAAGCTTTTGGAGAAGATTCTCTCCCAGTTGGTGAGGGTTTTACCATTTCTTTCACATGGAAGTCTCCTGGTTCTTTTCTACAATTTTACACTCGTTCTTCTTACAGAGAACCAGGACAAATTTCCGTCTTTTTCTGAAAATGCAAATAAAATAGGCAAAATTAAATTTTCAGATAGCAATTTGCAAGCATTGATCATTAAAATTTCTCTGTTGCTTGCTATTAATACATTTGCCTGCAAAGCTCTGTTTTTCAAAAAAGTGAAAAATTGAAATTGGAAATAATTTCCTCGTGCTTGCACATGTAGGTTATGTGTACGCTTCATGAGTAATTCATGAGGTCATAGGTTCGGTCCCCCTTAATGAGGCCACTCACACATATGCTTGCTTGTAGATTTACTTAGATTCATGATTTTGTGGGGGTATTTGTGTGCCTGGGCCCTGGAGCGAATAAACTCCACCTTGTTTTAAAATAGTAATAAATTTCTCGTGCTTCCATGTCAGATGGGGATCTTTCTCACATCTTGGATCTAGGCATTCATCATGTATGGACGTGTTCTGTGTTCGTACATCTTCTTATCCAGGCATTCCCCATGTATGGACCTGCTCTGTGTCTGAATTGCTTTCTTGCTCTCATTTGTGTTGCAGGGGAGGCTCTTGATTGTCTAGTCTCCATCAGGGCCCGGCTAGGGAATCGAGATGACGAGTTAGTTGCACTTCTCGAGAGAGTTCTAAGAATTCAGGAGAAAGAGTTTGGTTACGAGAGTGAAGAGGTTATGGTAACTCTCAAGAAGATTCTCTTTTACATGGACAGATTGGGGAGAAAAGATGAGAAATTTGGAGTCCAGAAGAGACTATCTGTTCTTAAGAAGAAATACAAGCAGATGATACATTATTAACTGGATTGTCCTTGACTCCTGTTTGCCTGCTACTCTTCACCAAGGAGATCCTAACTGTTCACTTCTTGTTCCAATTCTTGATAAGCATCTCACAGCAAGACAGCATCAGTTATGTTATTACTCTTTGGGGACTGCTGATCCTTTGCTGATGCTTTTCGCGGTTACCACTCCAATGGATGCATTTCCTTTCTTGACAGACATTGCATCCATGAAAATCACCACTTTGACAGGTATGTCGTAAACTTTATTATATTTTAGAGCTACTTCTCCCATCTCTTTGCAACCCATTTCCTTAATTTGGTGATTGAAACGGAGGACATATTGCTGGGCACATTTCAATTTTGTGGCTTGCCACTGATTAATTGATGCTTTACTCGCTTACTGCTGTAATTATATATATATATATATATATATATATAATGTTGTTAGATAGCAATTTGCTCTCAGTTTTGATCTTCAAGCATGAGTTTGCCTCATTCCATTTTGACATCTGTTACAGAGGATTGGCAGTGCGAAAAAGCTGGAGCTACTTTCTAGTCTTTCAGCTTCAGATCATCACTGCAGTTGCTTCAACACGAACTGCAAACTCAAAACACTTTCAGTACTATGAGTAACAAATGGCAGTTTACTGGGGGCCTGCAGGCCAGAGGAACCCTGTGTGCGTACAAGTACGGATCCTCGGTACGCTGACTAAAATGCTTTCTTTGGACTATGTGGACAAGTATCGAGAACATGGCCTTGATGAGTGTGCAACATGTGTAAATAGACAAGCTACATGGTTAGACTTGTTGAAGTTAATCGGGACCCTCTCATCCTGTAGATTGAGATTTAAATCGAGAGCTGCCTACTGGATGTTTTTTTTCCCCACTTTGAGAATATGTTATAGAATGCTACATGTGCATTATGCTATCTTCAAGTTGTGGTTGTAGATCTCAGGTCCATCGTGTGAGGCATTCGCCGGGCCCGCCCAGGCCCATCTGATCACAGGAAAGGTCTGGATGAACCAGTTGAGGTGATACTAATGCCCATTCTTTCTTTTAAATATGTTTCAAATTCAGGTTTCATAAATCGAAAAATCCACGGCCGGAAGAGTTTTATAATTTTAACGGATGGAGTGATTAGTATTTTGATTAATGCAGTGTGTATAGGAAAATAAAAAAAAGGGTGCGATAGAGAAAATTGTGCACGTCCGTAGGAAAAAAAAACCTTAAATTATCGTAGCTTACATTAATATGATGAAAAAAATTAATTAAATTATTCTGATTAATAATAATTAAAAACATCATCTGAATAATTAATATTAATTTATGTAAGAAGTCTGGCTCATGGCGGGTTGACAAACAAGCATGCAGGATGACGTCAAAGTTGGTGGTCCATGTCCGAAAGAACTGGGACCTACGCCACACGAATAATGGACGGAAACTTCTAAACGCCTCCGCGGACACGTCACAGAAAAAAACAGCATTCATAAATAAAAGACTCTATTATTAAAAAAACACCGTAATGACATGGTTTTTTTTATTTCATTTTTTTGATGTAATATGACCACATGTTTCTTATTTTCAATTACGGTTGCAAAGTAGATGTAATGATGCACAAAAGTCCAAAAATATTTTTTTTCTAAAATATAATTCTCAAAAGTTACATATTTAACATGAGATTTTCAAAGAGCTGCCATACTTGGCACCCTGCGGAAGAAGAGACCCAAGGAAGGCAGTCAATGCGTTGGTGCTTCGAGTGAGCGAAAATTATTGTTTTAAATTTACCCCCAAAAAAGAAAATTATTGTTTTAAATTGGAATTTCAGTTCAACTATATAAAAAAAAAGGTTAGAAATGTACTATTTTTAAAACAATATTCTAATAACAATTTTAAAAAGGATTATTTTAAAAATTTATTTTTTAAATAACCGTATTTTTGCCGGAAACCCCACAAAAGTCTCGTTAGTTTTATTACATTAGCACATGCTTAATTCCTCTTCTCGCGCACTCCTCCTAGCCGCGTAAGAATTGTTGTCTTTTTTTAATAATCCCGCTGAATGTTTGACCCAAGCAGCCGCTCCTTATCCGCCACGTGAGCAAAAATTTCCTCCAGGAAAATAAATAAATAAATAAATAAATGCGGTGGCTCCAAGCGCTTCTCCGGTGATCGATTTAACTTATTATTATGGTGTGTAAAATCTTTAAATTGTAAATTTAAAAAGTTAATTTAAGAGAAAATAATATATATCAAATTTATCAAAGTCCAAGGGGTTCGAGGAGATAAGAACTCATTTTGTTTTGGTTAACCTTAGCCCTCCCGCTCATCATAAAATTGCAGAGAAGCCGGGGCTCTGTCAATCGTTTCGTTCTTCGACGTCTGTCTTTGTTTCTTTGCCTGTCCGGGGGAGCAATGCCGTACTGCGAGGTGGGCAACGAAGGCATCAGGATCTTCTACAGAACCTACGGTCGAGGTCCCGTCAAGGTCCTCCTCATCATAGGTCTCGCCTCATCATCGTCGTCCTTGTACCTTCCCCATGAACTCTCGTGAATCCGGCTATCATCTGGAGCCGAATTCGGGTATCCTTCTGATTATTATCTTTTGGTCAATGGGCAGGGTTGGCTTCTACCCATGATGCCTGGCGCCCGCAGATTGTCGGACTGACGGGCACCGACCGGCCGAACGACGACATCCCCTGTGCGGCGGATGACCCATTTTCAGATTTAGAAGTTGATCGCGAGGATGAAGGGGCAGTGCAGGTCTGCGCTTTTGACAACCGCGGCGTTGGTCAGAGCTCCGTTCCCGTTGAAAAATCGGAATACTCGTGAGTTTTCCGAGCAAGTATTTCTTCGGCTTCATGATACCTTATTAGCTGTTGCATATTGGTAATCTGTGCATGAATTAACATTCATGATTACCTCGATTCTGAAATTGTCAGTTTTCACGAATCTTCTGTTTGATGATCTAACCTACAAGAAAACAATAACATATGTCATTTTCTTTGAATTCGTTCAATAGTTATAGCTCGCTCTCTTCAATTCAAAATCGTCTGATTTCAACAAAGGGTGTTTATGTGGTGGTATCGCTCTCGGTTTAGGAATGTGAGGTCCGCGGTCAATCCTCGTTGTAGGACTGCTCATACCCTTTTCCTCCTATTCTCTCCTATTTCCACCAGCTATCATGTGATCTTGGAAAGGTGCTCACATCTAAATGCAAAATGACCAATCGTATTTCTTAAATTGTTTCCTTCGCAAGTCAAATCTACAATTAGCATCAAACAAGTAATGTGTTAAAAAAAAAAAAACACCTTTCTGCAAAATTTAACTTTGATGCCTGTGCTTGTCTGACGCAGAACCAAGATTATGGCCAAAGATGCTATTGCTTTGCTTGATCACCTAGGCTGGAATAGAGCTCATGTGTTTGGCCATTCAATGGGTGAGTTTTGGGTCCAAGCTGCTCATCAAAACTGGGAGATTCGGATAGTGTCTTTATCTGCTTCAACAGGGTGGTCAAGACTCTAACTTTCAAACACTGTGCTGAAATAGATTTGTCCACGTAGCCCTTAATGACAGTTCGATATCGGAATCGTCAAAAATTAGCTAACTCCACTCGCCAATGTCATACAGGAGCTATGATTGCTTGCAAATTGGCTGCAATGGTGCCCCAAAGAGTGCTGTCTTTAGCATTGCTTAATGTGACTGGAGGAGGTTTTGAATGCTTTCCACGGGTAATGCATCTTCTTTTGGTTCACATATCATGTCCTCTCCTTTTGTGGATTGAACAAAAATCCTTTGGATATATATTGTACTAAATGATAGAAGATTTCCAATGAAAAATAAAGTTAAAAGGATTGTCTCTCTTCTTTTTGTTCATGTTGAGGATTACAGGGTGCTTCAGTCCTTTCCATGAAGTTAGAAATCTGGTGTCACCTTGCTCCCGTGACTTAATCATACTCTACTGTATATGGTAGTTTGACAGGCAAACTATATCGATAGCAATCCGCTTTTTGAGGGCTAAAACTCCTGAGGAGAGGGCTGCCGTAGACTTGGACACCCACTACACAAAGGTTTGTGCAAGTTATCATCACTGATAGTATTACATTTCCCTGAGATTTCTGGAGCATTGGAACCAATTTGTTCTGAACTAAAAGGGTTTAGAAATGGATGTTAATTTGTCCAAGATAGAAATCACTTATATCACAGACTATATGATGCAGAGATTTGTTTGGTATGCAGGAATATCTAGAGGAATATGTTGGATGTAACACCAGAAGGGAAATACTGCACAAAGTAAGGAGTATGTAAAGGAATATGATCGTATTATTTTTCAACTGAAGTGGCTATGAACACCGTTTATTATGCAAATTTCTTCTGTTATTTTCCTGTAAATACAATGGGTTCACAATACGGAGCACCGTTCACAATACAAAGTTGCCAGCCATAGAAAGGCAGGCACAACACCCTGTCACTAGATTCCCTGTCAGAGAAGCTATGTTACTGATGAGATTCTCATAACTACCTGTTGCTAGACCAATTCTTTTACCTGTACCAATTAAAGGTCAAGTTCAAAATTGAGGTGAAATATCGTATGGTATCATATTGAGGTCAAGATCATCCTCACGTGCAGTGAGAATGATCTTGCAACACAAGATGCTACTGCACAGACAGTTTTCTACTCTTGGTTACATGAGAATCAATGATAAGTCTTGTAAAATCTTATATTTGCATTTGGAGATCGACATCATATTTATTGTTTAAAGATCTCAAAGTGAGGAGGTCCTACATGTATCAAAGAGAGGCAAATCATGATGCAAATCGTGCTGCTTCACCCCATGACCACCTACATCTTTTGTAACTTGATTTTATAATCGCATTTTGGCCATTTGCAGGAATATGTGAAAGCTATATCAGCGAGTGGGATGCAATCGAGCTATGGTTTTGATGGTCAAATCAATGCATGCTGGAATCACAGCATGACAGAACTAGAGATTGAATCAATCCGCTCTGCTGGATTTCTTGTATCAGTCATTCATGGGAGGTATAATGATATAAATAAGAAAATCTCTTTCAAGAACGTAGAGGTGGCAGTTTGACGTTACGTCTTGTTCTCTGAAACGATCTTCCATGGTCATGCTTGGGCTCCTTCTGAGCATGTCTTTACCCCTTACTAATCAACTTTTTATAGAGATAATCCTTTACTGTTAGCTGAAATAGGACCCCACCTTCTGCATTGATAGGTACGATGTCATTGCTCAAATATTCTATGCTAAGAAGCTAGCGGAGAAGCTGCAGCCTGTTGCTAGAATGATCGATCTTCATGGGGGCCACCTCGTGAGTCATGAGCGGCCTGAAGAGGTTCAAGCCTTGGATCTCTCTCTCTCTCCCCCTCTCTTTCTTATATTTTGACGTTAGATTGTGCAGAACTTCATCAAATAAATCAATCACTGACTTGAGATCCTGCATACAAGTTCAGGTAAATCAAGCACTTTTAGATCTGATTCGGGCATCAGAGAAGAAGACCAGTCCATATGAGTGGACAAACATGGCAAAGAATATTTCTGGTAAAATATTCCCACTCTGAAAGAGGTATTTCAATTCTTTCCACATTCAAGTTTCCTCTGATGGACTTAGTTTCTCCACCCCGAATGCTATGTGTTCTTAGAGAGACCTCGCCCAGAAAGTTAATCTAACGATATCCTAATTCTTACTTATTTGCTTATGTTCACCCCTAACATCTGCTTTTGGCATCGACAGAATCGAATCTGCTGCTTAGCAGAGCACTTGCAGAGGGAGAGAGGAATGCCTGGTTCAAGAAGGCTGTGCTAGAAAGACTAAATCAATTCTTGTGGTACCTTCTCGGCTTATTTTTGGCGGCATATGATTGCATAAGGAAAACAATAAGCAGCATGAAGCCCGTCAAACTCGAAGCTTCTCTCAGACGCAGTCACGGAATCAGCTCAAATTCCACTCTCCTGAACTTGACAAGAGAATCACATTCTGCCGGTGAACATGAGAAGGAATCAGTATGCATCTCCAAGGGTTTCTGCGATGAACAAGAGATTCATTTATGTAAGGACATGATGATGAGTTCGGGAAGCCGATGACGGGAACAATAGGGGGAAGAAAATACGAGTTCCTGTGCTCCCTTGTCCGTGCCACCCTAATGTAATTGATATGTACCAGTACCTTATTGTATAACCACTGCTGATGCTGCAAGTTTCCTGATCTGATCATGGAATGGAAGTTTTAATCTTACTGCATCAGCTTTTCAGAATGGCTAACATAGATTCATCTGCACCGAGCCAGCCGAACGTAACGGGCACTCCCAACTTTTTCCAAACCGTGTAAAGATTAAGGGTGCGAGTTGGAGCATCCTATCAAAGAATTTTAAGAGAGTACCTGACAGCAGCCTGCCTGGAGTCCATCCTCGGCGATGGCTAAACTCTGTCGAGCATATAGCATGAAACCGAGTTACCTGATCGACATGGAATGCAGAATCCTACCATCGTTACTCTGATGAAAGGATCTCATCAATCTGTTTCCTTGCATCCGTTTAGAAAAGATTGCTTTTAAAGGAGAGGGAAACCGTATACCTGTATCATGGTGGTAGTGGTAGTGATAATATTCCTTTTGGAAACCACTGGATACCTGACATATCCTGCTCGAAATTCGAATATTCCATCCTCTGACTTTGCCTCTCTTTTTAAGAAAAAAAGTAAAATTTCAAAGAAACATGACAAATAATGGACAATGGCAGGAGAGAGAGAGAGGAGGTTGCATCGTTTGCCACCCAAAAAACAATGGGAGATGGTGACAGGCCCATTTCAAAATTTCTGGACCTTAATATGGGCCAGAGATTCTGATGCTCTGTGGGCCCTACCTGGCCCAAGTTCTGGCCTAGAATCGGCCCAATTACAAGCGGAGACATTAATTTATTACTAGTACTCAATTTCCTCCTTTTCGGGCAGTTCTGCTGCCCTGCAGTCTCCTCTTCAACTTCCCTTCCTCGATTTGCTCCTCTAGAGGACAATTCATGGCCGCCAATGGGATTTCAGCTGGTTTTCTCTGTCCCCTTCTTTCTTTCTAATAGATCTTATTTTATGGGTTTTCCGTTTTTGTTTTTCTTGCTCCTTTTGCAGCTTTAGTTCTCGGTCCCTTGTGAAGACTACCCTGTTTTCTCTGGGGTGGGAGTTGATGCCGGCTAAGTTCAGAATCTTATTTCTCACGCTGGTGCCTTTCTTGTTTGATGAAGAAATGGTCTAGGAAATTGAAATGAAAATGTTCGCGTCATATAGTTTAATCCAAGAACATGTCTTTGCTTGTTTTGTCACGCGCGTCATGTTCAAATTGGGTACTTTTACCGCTATACTCTGCTTCGAGTGAACAATTTGCATATGGTCAATGAACTTGATATTCAAATCCATTTTCAGTGACTTGGAAGTGGACTTCCAGTCGGAGCAGAAAGCATCAATGGTCCATAGAGCATTATCTGTTGATAAGGAGGTGAAGCCTCTTTTTGGTTCAAAATTCGCTTTCCTCCATTAAGTTGCTGGGCTGATTTGGTTTCGTTTTACCGATCTTGGAGTGGCACTCTTTTGCAGTTGCAGCCTGACAAAGTGAGAAGAGAGATTGCAGTTTCTGATGGGAAGCTATCAGTGTGAGCTTTCTTTCCTTTGAGACATTTACTGGTTAATTCATTGTCAGTTGTTGCTCGAAGAATATTTGGAGAAAATATGATGTTTTGTGTTACGTGGCATCACTGGAAGAGAATAGATGCGTTGCTGCCACTGCTGAATGAATTGTTTTGCGGATCCTTTAAATGTGTGAGACTTCTCCTTGTAAATCATGTGCCAATGGCCGGAACAGTAGATTACAGTTCAATTCAAAATCCCATGTCATAAATGTTCATTAATTTGTTTGAAAACGGGATTTTAGGTATGAAGTGCAATGTAATCGAAGTCAAATGGATGATCTTTACGATACTGAGTTACCCTTTCAAAAATTACTGAAAGCATAACGGGGAAAAATGTTGAGCAATGCATTTCAAAAGCATAAAGTTGGGAGGTTGCAGTTGCCGTGGTGACTTGTTGGACTTGTCAGAGGGTTTTCTTCAGGAGTTGCAGCCGATCTTGTTGTTTTGCGGTCCTAGTTTTGCTTCCTTGAGCGTGTTAGAGAAAACTCCTTTACCCTTTTTCTCATATGTGATTGACAAGTATGCATTGGACTAGTTAGTTACCGGATTCATCCTGTGTGTAACAGTGTGTTATAGTCTCACCTCCAGCACTTTCGGTTTCTCTGCCCTTCACTGTTCTATGGTTCTTGTCATTGTTTCATGCTCTACTACTTTTACAGGCATTTTGAGGCTGTTGAGGCAAGGTTCCTACGAGCGTCGTATAGCGCGTTCGTGGATGTGCTAGCCCTTGCAACAAAGACTATTGAAGAATTTGGTCAAGGGACGGTATCGTGATGGTAGATCCACCTTTAAGAAATCGAGATGTAATACTTCCAGATACGATTTTATCATGAACTGAGAAGCAATATTTCAGCAACTTTAGATCTTTAAGAGATTTCATTCTGGGGTTCTGTAGTTCTGTTAGTTATCTGCAAAGTAATAAGTGCCATTCTTCCTGAGGTCAATTTAAGCTTGCGAGTGTGGGCAGGGAAGGAGCAAGGAAAATATGATGATAAGTTTTGATATCTGATTTGATTAGATGACATGGTATGCCTGTCTGATCAAGCTGTGTCGAGTTGGAAACGAATCCGATATTTGCATTTGTTATGGAGATTCATTCACTTGTTTCTCATGATCTAATGGTAACATCTCAAAGCTGGATGGGCAATATCAAATGGATAGTTATGAGGAATAGTGTCAAATGATGTCTCGAAATGGGCATACTGGAAACTTTTTCAAAAATGGAAATAAGAAAAATTCAACCCTGTACAAAATCAAGTAAATACAGAAGGCCAGCAGAGAGTGAGAGAGAGAGACAGAAGATCTATCAGGAGTCACCGTAGACCCATTAAACTGTGCTTTTCTCTTTACAACTTATTCTTTACCTCCTCAGATGAATTATCCCGTCAGAAGCAAGGGTCCCTTCAAGATCTCCTATGATTCGAGATATTCTAACCTCGAGACCTCGTTGAACTTCTTGAAATAGAACTCTTACATTGTCGGCGAACCGCTTCATGTCGAAGCTTATGGGTTTCTCGAGTTCTTGATCTGCTCCGATAAACCCAGCAGCAACCTTGGTCTGCACTTCCATCAGCTTCTGTCCTGTCGCAACCATGTACCTCTGCAGTTGGAACGTTTCTTCAAGGAAATGCTCCAGCACCTTTGTCTTCTCTCCCTTTGTTCTCGATGCACTTGGATCTCCCCCGTTGGTGTCCAAATCATTCTCGTGCTGCAACATGTGAGCGTTAATTAAGAAATCAAATGTCCAGCACTCATTTCTTGAATTAAATGTGCCATCATAGATGTATTGAGAATCCACCAAGTAGAAGAAACTTCATATGCCAAAAACAGAACTTTTCAAACGAGCATACATCTGAATCTACCATGTGCAATCTTAAGAAGATTTCGATGCAACGTGACTTTTTGCAGAAAAAACTTCAGGAACTTAACAGAAACTAGGCCACATATGTTCCACTACATATTAATCATCAACAATGCTTTAGTATGTTCCCGGGTTTTGTACCACAAAATAAAAGGCAATCGACGGATAAAAATGTGGTTTTCTCCCCTGATGGACACCACAAAAGTATACATCCCATGTATGTGAACTGAGACTTAACATTTTTCTGTCGAAATGCTTTTTCATTTGGGAAATGAACTATGTGCAAGGAAAAGGAGAGTTCATACCATTCGCTTGCAGAGATCGTCGGTTTTATCCTGGAGTGACTGGTACCGTCCAATTTGCCTGTTCAGCAAAGAAATCAAACAGAGAAGACTTTTTTTTTCATCTTCTTTGCTTTCGACATTTTCAGTACTGCTTCCTTGCTTTCCCATCAACCTCTCAAACATAAGAAGCTGCTGCTTCAGCCTCTTGATCTTGTAAGAAACTCCAAGAGCCTGAAGATCCATCCTCCAGGAGGATAATGAATTCTTTGCCTTGTTACTTGAGACCTGACTTGATGATTCTAAACTTTCGACCTGATAAGTCAGATCCACTGAACTTTTTCTTTCTTCTCTCATAGGACTATTCTCACTAACAGCATTCACTTCTTCATTGTTTTTTGTCTCGGGTGATTGAATCATAAGATTACCATCTTTGCCCTCCACTTGACAGTTCACCTCTGGAGAAACCTCCTTTACCAATGTATTAAGCTTTCTTTCTTTTTCCTTTTCTGCCACCCTTCTCTTTATGATCTTAACTTTTGACCAATCAGCTAATAATGAATTGTGTGTAAACTGTGAGGTGAGTTTCTCCTTCAGTGAGCTCAATTCCTCCTCTCGCTCGAGTAATGATGCTTTGAGTTTCATATTGCTCTCCCTGAATTGTGATATGTCTTTCTTCAATCCCTCAACATGGGCTCGAAGCCGCTTCGACTCGATCTCCATGCTCAGTAGCCGCCACCGGGAAGCTTCCAATTTCTCATCTTTGAGCCTCATTTGTTGCACAAAAGCTTCCATTTCAAGCTGGTGCCTTTGCTCAATCAAAGTCATATATTTCTCTGCTTCAGATTGCACCCAATTCTCGAGCTCGACATTATCCATGATTGCTTCAAAAGCCAAAAAGAAAAGCCAATCAGGAAAGCCTGGAACTATTTAACTGAGTATTCTCTAGGCAACTAAAGGACAAGCAAACAGTACCATGCTGCACTTTCCTAAAGAGTTTCAACGAAAACTTAAGGAAAAAACCCTGTGCATCTTCTTCTTAAAATGAGAGTAGAAAACTGGACCATGTCTTGTTAATCAAACAAAACATAAATAGTAGCACTCTGTTTTCCTTTTATGAGTAAGGATCAGAAAGAAGAGAATCTAAGTGTAATTCTAAGTATCAAGATGTTTGACTGCAGATAGTTCCCATTGAAGAAAAATTCAAAAAGGCAGACTTACAGATAGAGGTGTCCTTCACGAGGCCATCTAAACTCATTTTTGTCCTCAACAGAAACTGAGGGCAGAGAAAACCAGGCTATGTGCTTTCCACACAAAATCAAATTACCTAGCATACTCGAACAGCTCAGTAAATTCCTAGTACTTTTTTTCTCATTCCTTTTCTAAGGAACAAAAAAAAAATGCGTAGAAAAATATACTAATGTAGTTTAAAGAGAGTCTTCTTAGATGGAAACACGAAACTTGTTCTTGTTCTCTGAAAAAAGGAATGGAGGAAATGAAAGAAAAGGAGGCAACTAAATCCGCATTTCTGCACATAAGAATAGGAAACTGGGAATGTCTGCTACATTAATCAGAGGGCAAGTATCGTACCCAGTGCTCCATTTTCTTCTGATGAGTAGTTATTTGAAAGAGGAGGAGAATCTATGTCTCCTCCCACCGTTCCAGTCCCCTCTCCAATGACACGAGTCTTATGTGATGACACGGAAGCACTAGAATGAACCTTCCTTGCACCAGAAAAAAGGCCTTCTTCAAGCTTCGAACTCACTTTTCTCTCTAGCAAGCTCCTTAGAGAATGATTTCCTCCATGTTTAAGTTTGTTATTAGACTCTGAAATGGACCTCAACCTCTCTTTCTCTATCTCTGCTTGTTTCCTCTTCGCTTTTGAAACCTTCACCTCCTTCAGCAGCATTTGCTTCTCTGCTGTATCCAGTTCTGACTTCCTCAGCATCGCCGACAAAATTTTGTCCTTCTGATCAAGATCCTTCTGCATCTTCACAATTTCTATGGATAATTTCTGGACCATTACGACTGACTCCTCCTTCTGCTCCAAGGCTGACTTAAGCTCTTCCCTTAAAGCCTCAGTTTGCCTCATCGACCTTCCCATCTCAGCTTCAAGCTGCCTCTGGTTTGAAACAAGCTCAATGAATGCAGTCTTGTGCTTCCATATCTCGGTCTTCGCAGCTTCTCTTGATTCATCCAGAGCCCGCTCAGCCTTCTTGAGGTTTTCCTCTAATTCCTTGCTCTTTACTTCTTTTTCTTCTAGCGATTTATCCTTTGCCTCCAGTAGAATCTCCATCTCCTTCAACTTCTCATTCAATTTTGAAACATCTTCAACCTTCTTTTTCTCAATAACTTTTATCTCATTGATGAGAGCTCCAATTTGCTGTCTGAGCTTCTTCCTCTCATTGAACCAGCTCTGCTCTTGTGCAGCAAAAATGCAGACCACCTTTTCATTTGCTTTTGCATCCTCGTGCCTAATCTGATTCAATTCCTCGATCTTCTTCTCGGCAGCTTTGAGCTTTTCAACGAGAAAGCACTTCTTATCTTCATTTCTGACTTTATTAGCTCTCCATACAAGCAAACCCAATAGCTGGGCACTTCCTTGGAGCATTTTATCGCAGATTTCAGACCATTTCTTCCCTTCTTCTGAATCCTGACGGTCCGACAAAATTCTCAGAGCAGACAGTGCACAGGAAACGCCAAAATAAATTGGGTACCAACTCCCTTCAATCCTTTCCAGACTCATAGTTGAGGCTGACAACGTTGAGCATGAGGTTGAATTCTCCTCCATCACTGTCAAGAAATATTGCCTCTTCCCCTTACAAATACACTGTATAAGGATTTGGAGAAGAAATTTATCATTTTCCATCATTACATTGGCCTAAACTGAACAAGCAATTAACATATATGCAAGCCCCTGGTTATCTCTACATAAACATAATCTGCAGAAATATGCATCTGGTAGAAGAAAGGAATTTGCAATTTTCCCCTTTCAGAAACACAAAATAGTGATAGCTGAAATTAGCATAATTTTCAGCGTTTCATCAGTTTAATCTGGAAAAGACAAGTACTGAGTTCCACCCAAGAATTGAATACCGTACTATAGAAGTTGGTTCAATACACTGAACCTTGTAAATGGGGCAAGCAAGATTGGCAACCAATTAGAAAGCTAATGGGGAATTTTTTAAGAATTAGAAAACAATTTTTTATTTTATATGACTGAAAGAAGAAAGCGAGAGGAGAACTCACAGAAACAGGGACATGAAGTGAAACCCAGAACACAGAGTCCCTGAGGAAGAAGCTGAAAAGGGACAGAATTTCAGTGGGAGATCTAAAGAAGCATCAGCAATAACTCCCAACTGGAGCAAAGGAGAAGAGAATGCAGTACAAGCAATCAGTTTGGGGATGGGTTGTTTTATGCAGCACAACTAGGTGGGGCATGGAGAGTGCCAAAAGCATGGGTGAGTGTGTTTAAACGTGTATAAAGAGTCTGCAGATATCAACCCTAAAGCGGCTTTCTAGCCAGACAGAACACAGAGAAAATAATACAAGGAAGCATCTTTCCTGGTTTTCAGTGAAAAAACTGACCTATTATTCAGTGCCCCTCTTGCTCTTGACAGCTTAGTGATGCAATGGACAGATCCATCGAGAATTCATGTGAAAACTCATGTCTTTCCTTCTCACGTCTAATGAGGTGACTGTGGACCCATGAATTGGGCAGTTTGCAGCCCTGGTTCAATATGTCAGCTGAGGCAGTGTAACAATCTTCTCTTCGATTTTGATACTGTTTGTTTCCTCCATTCTTTCTCATCAATGACTGTTATAGGAAGCAAAAGCACTAGATTCCTGGCAGGATTGTCCTGGTTATGATCTGTTAAGAAAAGGACAGGTGATTGCTGACTAAGAAAAGATGAAGCATTTATTATTTTATCCCCATGTCAACCCCACAGTTTCTTCCAATTTTTCTATTTAATGCTGAATTGTTTTGGCAGAGATGAGAGTAGACAAAGAAGAGAACATTCAGTCCATAATTTCTTCACTCTCATGTCAATTATTGGTATCGGGAAGGCATGAGAATAAGATATTTTTGCAGGAATAAAATAATTATTTGTCACCTACTTCTAGTCTACCAGTCATTATCTTGGAGGATGATGTCTAATACGGTGAGCCACATAATCGAATTGGACACGATCTGGACCACATCATCTCTCTACTTATGTACGTAACATAGAATAGGACTACTGTGCCTCTGTGGGGGGAGAATGTTTTTTCAAAACCTCTCATGTTCTGCGCTAAAATAGATCCTTTTTGTTTATGCAGTATCAGAGAAAACGAAAAACAAAAAGGAAAACGGTTCCTTACGTGTTCCATTCTCACGAAAGTCTATTGAAAACGGATCCATTTTCCATTCTCAGCAACATTTTGTGGAACACAGACTGCATCCTCTAACTAGGTCTTAAATTTACTGATGAGATCTCCATACCAACACCGCTCAACTACCCAAAATCCAGCAAATTCCACAAATTTGCATCTTAAGATTCGCCTACTCTCCCTCAACATAACGCATTTAAACCCCTCTCTCCATGTCTAAAAAGCTCCGATTTCTGAACCCTTCAGGGAATCGCCCTTTGCGTACGGAATCCGGTCCCGCAGAGCAAGACCCAGAAACACGATCAATCTTAATCCATGGTTAAAACTTACGGAGTCAACGGAAATTACCTCCGTGAAGTGGAAAGAAACAGTTGGCGGCTATCAAGAAAGTCTGGTATAATATTCTTAGTTATGATGAGACGACACGACGTCAGTCGCCAGCAAAACATGCCGCTGCGGAGAAAGCTCGGTTGATGGGGTCCATCAGACATTGCTCGTTTGAGAAAGCTGCTGAATCGATTCAAAAGTGGGTTCCTTTCTCCTCTTTCAGAGAGTGCGAGGGACCTCTAAAGCAGGGATCTTGCCCGGCAAAGTTGAGGCACTCGTTGCACTGAGCTCTGGTTCTTCGATTAAATATATGTTTTGACAACATCATAGACAGCATTATTTTTTGCCCTTTTTCTAAGATCGGCCCTTGGGACATGTACATGGCAGTGCTGTCCTCATCATTTTGCTCATATTTTATTGCAAAATTCAGCGTCTCTCCCTCCCTCCCTTCCCCTCCCCCGTTTTCTCAAATTCAATGTTCATACGACAATTCTTCCCGTTACAAACAAGGTGAAATCTGCAAAATCGACGGTTGCGTATAAAAAGGTTTGGGCTTGCACTTGATTCATGATTCCCGTGTTGATGTGGATTTCAAAGTGTTGTAATTGCCTAGCAACCATTGATGATACAGGTTTCCGAAACTTATAAGGAAATATCCAAAAAGAGAAAGATAAAAGGATACAGAATGTAATACCGATCAGGAATTGCGTCAAGACATATTGTCTGTGGTTAATAGTGATCAGCTATAATCCTTATTAGAGGGTGAACCATGTTACGCATGGAATTTTTAATTCAACATTTTATTATAAAAATTTAAGGTAACAAAAAAAAAAGGACACGGAGTTGATTAAAGAAATAAAATTTAAGCTCAGATCGGACAAAAAAAGAATAGTTCAAATCAAATAAAAATAAAGCAAAATAGGAGAATTAAAAAATTTTCCAATGAATAAAGTAGATTTTTTTATTGAAGTTACAAGTGTCGCAAGGTTGGAAAATTTTAAAGGAGATCATATATTTAAGAAAATTGCTAGAAATAATTAACATAATATGATAAGTTAATAAAATTACAAAAATAATGAAAAATTCTCCTTATATCTTCTATTATTTTGTTATAAATTAAATTTGATCAATTATAAATTAAATTTAATTGAGATTATTTTTGGAACGCGAAAAAACAAATGGGGTAAAATTGTAAAACTACCCTTCACAGCATGACGGCCACTTAATAACTACCGCCATCACCTTTTTCAAATTATATATATTATTTTCGACTCATAATACATCCTGCAAAAATTTATAATTTATTAAAAAATAATATTTGATTGTAAAATTATATAAGATATTATTGTGAAATGAAAATTATGAATTTATAATTGACCAGAGAAATTGGTTGAATAAAAAAGCTCCAGCAAAACCTTGAGAAAATAGTTGTTAAACACTTCACGGCCAGATAGAAAGAAATTATCAATTAAGATTATTTTAATTAATAATAATTATACAAAATAATTAATATTTATTTATATATTTACTGTAATTTAATTTACGATTCGCCGTAGTACATGATGAATAGGGTTACAAAAATACTTCTTTAGAAAGACTCTTTTGAGTCCAGCACGAGCACGACATGTCTCATGCAATTCACGCATATGAACAAAACAATGGCCGGCTTCCGTGTTGCGAGTTCCGTGCTATTCGTTTAGTTATCACACTTTCAATCGTATTCAGGAGTCTGATGCATATTCTCGGCTAACCCAAATGCGAGTTATTCCGACTCATTACAAGGAAAAACATTCGAAATTATGAATTTTATCTACTCACGATATCCGAATCCGAGGCATTACACGAGAGAAAAAGTATCGAATCATCCGAACTTATTCGTATCGCAGGAACTTTTAAGGTGTCGTTCAATTGGGAACAAGGAGCATGTGCCATTAGTTGCCCGTCTCTCCCGCGGTGGGCCACCAATTTACGTCTTCCACACCTTGATTCCATGGCTTCGATTCCTTTGAATGAGACACCATTTCTAGGGGGGGAAAAGAAAAAAGGCAGAACGCACACAGCGTGTCGGGACTAAAGCACCGATCCATCTTTGCTCAGCTTTCCATGCGGAAGTGCGTCTCGACTTGAAAACACATCTCTTTTGATATTAATAAGGAAAACTTTATTGTTCAGTCATTGCACCATTTAACGTGCGAGAAAAGTGATTATGAATCTGTGAAATGATTAAGAGCCATTTAGACAGTAAAAGTTCCCTGTTAAAATGAAGGTCCGAGTCAGAGTTTGATCTAAGTCAAAGTCACAACATTTCTTCTCCGTTGAAATTGATGATTGAAATGAATCTTGACAGCATTTCTCGGTATGCAACGTCTGAAAAATCGTGCAGACATTCTAAAGGGTTGCAAAGCCATTATTATATCCACATAAAGTTCTAAACTTATGAATGATCCAACCCAAGTTTACTTATATTTCAAATTTCATCCTATTCACCATTTACAAACATGTTTGCTTGTTACAGACTGCCAAGTACAACAGGATGAAGTAGTTTTTTTCAGCCCAAGATTCATGTGCACACACAGCAAATCATAAATACGAGTGTGTGTGTGTGTGGTATATAATATATATATATATATATTGACAAGACAACATTAGAGGCCAGACGTTCACTTTTTACGTGGAAAATCAACGGTGCTTATTCAAAGCAACTTCAAAAGGCCCAGAGAAAAGATGCAGATGATTAAGAGAAAAGGATATGGAAAAGCCCGAGTTCAATCAGGCAAACTCATGCCTCCAAGTGGCTCCATGCCCAACGATCGGGGCCATCCACTCATCCATGTAAATGTGCTCCGGCCCATAACCGCCTCCGCCGGCCGCGGCCCGTCTACTCTGCCCTGTCATTTTCGGGTTTGGGCTTCTGGGGGCCTGATAAGTAGAGCTGCTTTTGGTCCCGGAGCTAGAGGAGTCACAGGCCGTGACGCTGAAGCTCGGCCCTCTCTTGGTGGACGAGTTCCACTGTGGACCAGTGGGGCTCCGCTGCTGCTTCGGGGCGGCTCCCTGGCTCCGGAGCTTGGCCTTGGCCGACTGAGTCGGGGCCATGTAACTCGGCACAGCACCGCTGTTGAAGCCAGAGTTCTGCCGCTGGTGACGGCCGGGCGCGCGGGGACTGCTGGTGTTGTCCGGGGTGGTGGTGTCCATCTCCACTGTCTTCTCGGAGACGTCGTCATTGGTGGCGGTAGTGGCCGTGGTGGGGATGGCCACGTAGGAGATGCCTCGGGAGGCTGATTGGCGCACGTGGTACGGCTGGGAGGCCATCCACCGCTCCAGCCAATTCCACCCCCACGGACCCTTCTCCCGCTCGTCCCTGTAGAACCCAACTTCCGCTTCGGCCCCGTCGGACTGCTGCTTTTGCTGATGATGGGTTGACCATAGAGATCAAACAAGATGTCAAAATAATCTAAGCTCCATTTCCCCCCTTTTGGTTGTAAATAAAATCCAATATCTGGTATCTTGGTCCGAGGAGGAACAAAGGACATTTGTAATCCAATCAATGAGAATAGAACAAGATCGATATCATGAGTATCTAGGGCTCATCCGACTAGTCCATGTATGCATGTCTACTGTGAAGGATTATATGATATTGTGTGAGCCATCTCCTCACATATATATATATATATATACACATGTATCAAGAATGGAAATTATAGAAATCACAAAAATGTCACAGTATTTTCCATATAGGGAAGATATCCTCTAATATCTACGAACGCGTAAGACAAAATAAATCTAAAAGTGCAGACTAACTCTAAGGGAATGATCAGTGTCAATTAAATTATAATAAATTCGCGACTCAATGCTAATTACTCAAACAGTTTGCGTAACGGTTACGGATAGGATAATTTAATTAGTTTCTGATTGTAATAAATTGGCAGCAATTATTTGAAGAGTTATTATAATTGTGTCTAATGGGATAACTAAATTAGTTTTCCTAAGATTTCATTTTTCCAGATATTCAATTGGAGGAATCATTCAGCAAGCAGTAGTGAGTAGATCAGGCCGAGAGAAGAGGAAGGAAACTGACCTGATAGGGATAAGCATAAGCAAGAGCTCTTTCCCTCTTCACTACAGCATCATGGGGCTTAGTGTTCTCCCTCACCCTCTCTGCGGCAGATCTCTGATAATGGCTGCTCCCACCACGAGGATCCCAGCCCTTCCTCACCTCATTCTTGCTCATCGCTTGCAGGCTCCGCTGCTGCTGTTTTCTTCTCCCTGCAACAACTCCATCTTCTTCTTCCTCTTCTTCGTATCCTTGATCCTCCGCATCAACCAGATCCTGGAGTTTATCGTGGGTGTGCTGGAGCCTGCGGGCCCTCACCCGGGCCTGGACCCGCACGAGGGCTTGCATGCATCGCATTGTCATCTGCGCTTGCTTCCTCACATTGTGGCCTCTAACCAGAGCTTGCAGCCTCACCAGCCCCTTCAGTGCTCTCAACGCCCTTCGCGCCTATGCCCCAAAAATAAAGAATTCAAGTACAGTTTTTTCCCCCTGAATAAAAGGAGGAACTGAGTGCTAGTTTCATCAGTATAGCACCACCAAATACTTATCAGACATCAAGAACGCCGGCTGCTGTCTTACAAGTTCAGTCCCATTATAGCAAATATTTTTTATAGATGCACGAAAGATATTAGAAATTTTCCTTCGGAACCTTGTATTCACTAAACTGCATGGGAAATTGGCGGTGCTAATAATTGAAACAGAGTTGGTATCATCAGTCCACGGCCACATTCAGTACATTTGACTGCATGATATCTCTGTCACTCACCAGGTATCCTCTGTAGTGAGATTGGATGAGGGTGGCGGCCCTTTCTTCTCGAGAGTGGTGTCCGTAGCCAGCTAAGCGGACAACCTTGGCAGCCGCCTGGGCTGCGGCCACAGCAGCTTCAGCGGCAGCTGCAGTTGCGACTGCCACTGCAATCGCATGATTCCTGTCTTGAGTTGTCGGCGATGTTGCCAAGCCCTCCCGGCCATTCATTACATCGGGGGAGCTCTCCGCTGCAGGGAAATGCTCCAGCGACACAACCTCCGGGGCCTGGTGCTGCCATTTCTCCCCGCCTTCTCTCTGCACATAGTTGTCAGGCAAAAGAAAGTGATTAAACTCAATTAGTTAAGCCTACTGCAGAGTCTTGCAGGTTCATGATTCATTGGGGACTGACAGGGAGATGTCATGAGAAAGCACATGAGAGGTGAGGGCCGAAGGGATGATTGCTCTGGTGGGTGAAAAGAACTTGTCACAAAGGTAACCACAGCTATTCGTCGCTTTTTGTTCTTTCCGCTGGGGACCACTAAAGGAGTTAGGTGCACGGGCTTTATTGAGATACAATTTGCAACTGAAACTTCTGGGTACTCGATCATGATGTGGATTTATATACACACAAATCGAGATCAAACAATCTCATTAAGCATCCACAAGTAAGCTAAAGATTTTGGACATTCCCACCCCCAGTGGAAAAACTGAGATGATCCCACCATGTTCATGTACTCCCAAAGGGAAAAGTCCAATTTTGCACAACTTGTTATAGCACTTTTATTATTTGACTCAGATTATAATGACTGTGCGTGGTCTAGCATGGTAACATGCCTTCATTCAACTATGTGGTCCTTGAATAATGAACAAAATATCCAAATCATCCTGGAAGTACATATTTTCCAGTAAGTATGGTGTAATTATGTAACTTGGACTAAAAATGGTATGAACAATGTCAGTTGGGCACTTGGAGATGGAAAACTAATTAAATTTTTGTTATGATAATCAATCCAATTTTGAACCAGATTTTCTAATATAAATCTCTGTGGCGACTTTATTTAAGCACTTCAATCCGTCCATTCCGATGGAAAACTGTTTAATTAGTTACTTGATTTCATACAAGAAATGTGGGGTTGAACGGTTACCTTTTTGTCAGGCAATTCCTTTGGGGAAGATCTGAACACTTTCCTGAAAGAGGATAGCCAGCTGTTCCCTTTCTTCCCCATCTCCTCCGGTACGAGTAGCTAGCTTCACGCGTGAGAAGAGAGACGGTGATCGCTAAGAATTAAGCTATCAATTGCTAAGAGAAATGATCAATGCAGCTCAGTACTAAAAATACACCGACTCTGCGAATTTAGAGTGTTAGCTTATGCTCTGGTGCCTGAATTGGAATGGAAAAGCCGATGGAACAGTAATTTCGTGTCAAATCTGTCGAAAAATGCTCCCGATATGATAAGATTATATAATTATAAGAAACGTAGGTAGATTTTGCGGAATCGGCAACGATATGGAAGAAGAAGAGAAAGGAATCGGACGGAATCAATCAAACAGTGAAACGGATGAGATCATAAAAATGCGGTTGAAAGAGGAGGGAGAAGAAGTCGTATGCTCAATATCGTAAATTTAACAGGGAAACCGATGAAAACGGAGAATGCCGTTGAAAGTGGAAGCAGCAGAAGAAGAAGATGAAGGTGACGGTGATGAGAACCTAAGGCTGATCGGACTGGAGGTATCACCGGCCAGATTCCGGCCATGCAACGCTCATTTCGTCGATCGGCTTTGTGAGGGCTACTGGACTGGAGGAGATCATGTGAACGGTGAGCCAACGGAAGAAAGGGAAGAAACGGAGAAGAGGCAGAGAGAGAGAGAGAGAGAGAGAGAGCAATGGGCTGGTGGCGGGTTCGCCGTCAGTATTTATCAGGGTCACGGGAGGCTTCGTCCGGGGAGCGAGTACTGTCGAGAAACTGAGCAATAGCTGACTGCCACGCCATGCATGTGGCGCGTAGCACAGTCGTGGATGTTGGGGAAGTTCTCAAGTGAGTCCAGGTGATAGCTGATACAGTAAATTTGATTAATGAATATTTTATATATAAATAAATATATCAAATTATGTATGAAAAATAATTATTATTAATAAATAAAAAAGATGATGTGATATTTAGTAATAATGTGTTAAACTTTCATTGATAGAGTTTACGGGTAACGTGACGAGCTTAACTCAAATAAGAATCTCTCGGGAAGTTGTCTATAGTTTTGTGAAAACTTCATGGTTCAATGGTTGAAACGGTAATAAAGTAAGAATAATGATTATAAGCCCTTAATTTTTTTTTTAATTTGAATTATTGATTATGAACAGTTAGATTAAGCTAATGAATGGTTCAATAAAATTTCAATTCCTCACAATCACTCTCAGGCACATGAGCCGGTCTGATGCCATCATCATGCCTCCGTCATTCATAGGAGTTGTCAATGTTGTGAATAGAAAAATTTACGAATGAGCCAGCATGAGTTAGTTGAAGTGGTTCGGTACCTCTTTCCCTTAAATAAATATCTCTATTTCGAGATTTTACAAATATAAAAAAAAAACTCCCTTTGGAAGAATATTACTGCTTGATGAATCGACCTAACTTAAACTGTATTCATCATGACCCGTTAGATTTCTGGATATAGGTAGCGCAGACCCAAAAAGTTTTATGAATGAGTGTTTTTCCCCCTCGGCTAGAAAGGGGGAAACTGAGATCTGGAGTAAACTTCAGGGGGCAAACTTCAATTTATCAAAAATTACGTTCTCACCTTAAATTTCTCAGGACGATAGCACTGTCCATGTATGTTCTCTTTTACAATTCTGAACCCCTTCGTATGGTTCCATGAGATGCTGCTCGCATCAGCTAGCATGTACATCCTTTCGGAAATCGAACATCTCGATCCGACAAAAGCGAGGCCGGTACTTCCTGTGTTATTAAAAGTTAGACCGGGTCTGGACGCATTTTGGACGGACGTTTCCCGGGCAATAATTCTTCTTCGCGGTACCATTTTCGCTTCGCTGTGAATTTTTAGTTTATCTGTTTGTGGATGGTAAGTTTCTTTTGATGAAATTTTGGTGAACTTGCGGAGAAAGGGAAGTCGAATTGATAGCGAAACCGAACAAGGATGAGACCGCATACGACCGGAACTCTGGGTCTCTTTCTACGGTACGAGAAATGAAAAGAGGTAGAAGTCTGGAACGATATGAAGGGGAAATAAAATCATATTATTGACTGTAAAAATCATCTGTAAAATCGTCCGTGAAAGTAAAAAAACTTCACCTCTGTTACCACCGTCTGTCACGTAAGTAAATTTCAGTTCTTGTAATGAGTGTTGAGCATGAATTATAATAATATGTTACATGAGATTCGAAGATAATAAGTGATGCTCAGAGCTCACCCGTCAGTCTCTCGAAAAACACGGTTGAAGAGAGTCAATGATAAGTATTTTCGATCAGTGATGGGCTCCGACAATTGCTGTTGCTGTCGATAAAAGATGAGCAAAATAGATGAAACTTACGTAATATTTTACAGTTTTCCTAAGTTCAAGCGGACGATCGCATCCACTGACCCCACTTAAATCCATTATCATATATATTATCGAAACTCAATCATTCCTCGATTGATATGGTCCATTATTGAGAGCAGCGAAACTCTTACAATCGAGAATTTTGTCTGTTTGCACGAGTCGAACACTCGACATTGCTTAAGAGAAAAATACGCTGAATTATTTGAACCGGCCTGCATCTCGATTATGTGACCTGTCCATGCCCAACAAACAATTTATGGTCGAGAAGGATTGAGAATGAAAAAAAAAAAAGGGAAAGCTATATATGCACGGGCGCATGTATACATACAAACATACACAAACCATAGTCCACTGATATATATAATTTTTTTTTAAAAAAAAACACTGAAATAGAAATGTGTGTGTATGGTCGGTACCTTCGCTTGCATTTGAAGGGAAATTGAAGCGAGAGAGACACACTAAAAGGAGGATTCCATTAAGGAGGGTGAGTGCTTTTAGTTGGGCAAATCTCACCTCTTTTTCATGTGTTTGATTAGGTTTGGTGCCACCCACCTTTCACCAAATTGACACATATATGTTACCCCCCAAGTAATTAAATTTCCCACATACCATTTCGAGCGTCGTTCCGGCATGCAGAGTTCGGGTACAAGCTAGGGTTTCTGGTTAATCTCACTTTTACCAATTCAACTCATGCATGAAACTAGTTAGCATGCAAGCCCGTGAGCTTCTGGATGTTGCCTTTCTCTTTTATCGATGAATGGGAAGGGAAGCAGTAGTATTGGCCACCACTGCTATGCAATGTTCGGACTTTTGTTCTTAACTGCGAATATATCAGATAAACTAAATAGTCAGCACTAACATAGGTCTTATCAATATGACACTATCAACTGTCTAGTGTAGTATAAGAAGCCAATGTCCACCAAGATATAAGTCGAAGAGTCCGTTATGACAACATTGCTCAAAGCGAGATTCGAACGTGTGACATCGATTTCACCAAATCGCATAGGAGTGAGTTTCTGACCACTAACCAACTGTCCTCCGCAGTGCATGTTGTCTTTCTCACACGTACATTATAGTGATTACCAGGATTTGAGTACAGGATCCGAGGCTAGTACAACATGTAAACTATGGATATAACCCTACTGAACAAACCATGACGACAAGCACCTCTTTTACTGGAGCGTAGCGAATCGAACCGGTTTACCGGATTCTTAACTTTAAATGCCATCGCAGGCTTCTCGACCTGCAAATTGATCGTCTACGTAGTTTACATGCGATTGTCCAAGGCATCATTTGAAGAGTATGGATCATGAGGAGATGTGCCTTACAAGAGATCACCAATCTGACAATCCAAAACCCTAATTAGGGGAGACCATTATTGTATCAAGGTACGTAGTCAACAGCCTTGAACAGGAAGACTTGAACAGGAAGGTCCCAACTACTAAACAGCGGCAGGCGAGCAATGATGACACACACTCGAAAATTTCCCTCAACCTTAATAAGGTTCGATGCCGCTTTTGAATCCTTTTAATTTGGCAAATTCTTTTACAGAAAGACAAGGAGAAAAAAAAATCGTAAATGGTCATATCTCGAGGACGAAGAGTTAATTACATTGATGTAACTAATAATAATAATTAAGGTAACTGGTCGGATGATTAGCGTCCAATTTACTTATTTGTCATAATCTGATTAGTATTTTCTCGTGCAATTTAGTGGGGCAGTATCATTCAAGAATTTCTCGAAAGACAGCAATTTGGTATTTACCTTTCATTTTAATGTGCGAAAACACGTCCTACTATTGCACTTCGAATTATTCAAGGCTCGGGTTAGGTTAGATTATGAAGGTAAAACTCATCTGGTAGTTGAATTTCTCTATTAAAAAAAACCCGAACATGATGTTTTATATGAGGAGAAAGTAATACCTAAATCATGTAAGTCGATCGGTTCCTGTTGTTCTTATTGGTCTATTAGCCAAATTACGAAATTGGTCATTTTTCTCGTATGCGTCGAAAAGCTAGCTAGTTCCTTGACTATGTACATTATCGTCTTGAAATGGACTCCAGGATTCCAAATTCTGCCAATCATGATAACCAATAAAAACAGAGTTATAAATACATTGTTTTGTCTAATTTCCTTTTTTTCACACGTTTTATTTTAGTTCTATATTATTATTTACAATCAATTAGGTTTTGTTAAATTGATCTAAATTTGCATGTTGTTTGGCAGGTGATCCTCAATGAGAACGGAGGCAAATTATATATGGTTGGAAAGCCCTCCCAGTGCTCCCACGCATCAAACAGATCGAGAATTGGAGCCGAAACCAAAACGTTAAGGTCGACCGGAGCGAACCTAGCATGGCATAACCTGACAGATTCAAGATTCGTAACTAACTCAAAGGTAACATGCGGCGACTCCAGAGGTTTCAAGACTCAATCGAGGATTCAGGCCAACGACGCGGGACGTGGAAAACTGACAGGAAATGAGTTATTTCTTGGATTAATTAGAAATAAATTATTAGAATTTTTAGAAATAAATGTAAATTTAAACTAGGCGCTCTTAAAAAATCGGGATTTTTTGGATTTGGATAAAAAGTGGATGCCCAACGCGGGTCGAGAACGATGTCACTGCTTCGTTGTCATCGTTTGTGTTACTATGAACTGAGCTATAAAAAAGCAAGCAATCATTATGCCTACAGAAAAAAATTCGATTCGTGACGGGCCTGGGCTGAGCTACGTTCAGTGGGCAAGCTGCCGCCCACGTGAAAACTAGTTTGTATAAACCGATAATTTTGAAATTATTTTTAAAATACCGTTCTAAAATCTTGGGAAAAAACCGCATGGTGAGCATGCGACAAAATTGGAAAACGTGCATTTTCTTTATAAAATTGAAAACGCAGTTTGAAAAATGTGAATTTAAAATGATATTTTGGAAATTAGTTTCGAAACTACCGATTTTCTTAAATTTTGTTGTTGTTTTGAAGTGGGCTCCTCTCGCTGGGTTGATCTGAATGATTACGGAGGACCGGGCCCGTCGTGCGGATTTCCATAGAGGGTGTCGGGTCGGGTGTCGATACGTCGGTCTATATCAGGAAATGCTATGAAGAATATGGGTGTGCAACGGAACCGGAACTGAACTAGTTTGAACCGGTTCTATTTTGGTATGGTTTTTTAGACGAGAAGTGGTTCAGTTAATTTCTAAGTGTAATAGGTGCGGTTAACGGGATCAAACCGAATTGGACAGTTTCAAAACCATTTCAGTTCTGTTTGAACCGAACCACAATCTGGCTCGAGCCGGTTTTGAACCAAACCAAACTGTTTTAAAACCAATTTGGTTCGAACCGGTTAATTAAATTGTTTAAAAACAATCTGGTTTTTTTTCCACACAAACTAGTTACGGTCTTTACCTAACGAGCCGAACCAATTCTTTCAATTAAGTTTGGTTCGGTTCGATTCAAGACCTGTTGTTCAGCCCCCAACTAGTTTTTGCACACCAATATCCTTTTCGAGTTTTCCCGTGGCCTGTAAGGCACAGTGTCTCAAGGTCTACCGACATTTATTCTTCCCAACATAACATGGCCGCACATGGGAAGACTCCCCGCTGTGGGACAGACATTTCAGTTGCGCCATTGATTTACGTCGAAGAATGGAATTATCTAACTACTACGAGTCGGAAAATAGTACTGGCATTCGAACGGTCACGATGTATTAATAGTTGGTACGGCTAGACGTACACTCTACACAAACACATAACTATGTCATAATGAATCTGATGGCGTCGGTCGTAGATGAACCCATAGGACGTGGGCTAGGAAGGAGCCGTGACGTGACCACACTATACTAGCATGAGGTTTCACGTGTTGATGGAATCAACTCTCCCGTCCAGGAGAGGATGGAAACTCGAGAACTGTCTTTCCAAAATCGGAACTTACTCGCAGGCTGCCGGTGTCATAAAGTCAGAGTTCCGACTGTGCAACTTAATCATCTTTGGGCCCTCAGATCTCAATATTTCCACGTGAACTTTTTCACTATTCGTACTCACCTTTCTTAAAAAGAAGTTGGAAATTTCTGAGAGAGAGAGAGAGGAAGAAGTTGAAGAAATATGTTCACGTTCATTGTCAAGCAAGACATGCCAATCACGGTACTCCGATGATTCAAAACTTGCTATTGTACAGTTTAATGAGGTCGAGATTTCATGTCCAAATCCCTTGTACCTGTATTAAAATATCTGCCAAAAATGCTTTCTTTAGACCTCCCAGACATGACATGGCACCGGTAATCAGATCGACCCAACTATCTCATATTTCTCGGTGTATTAAGGAGGTGCACACGTCTCCTTTTTACTTATAAGAGAACAAGGATAATGGCAGTACAAGTTCTATATATTTATCACTTTTTTTACGGTTCAATCATATAAGTTTGAAAATAACAAATTCAATTTTATAAAATCAGTTCCGTTTTACTTTCAATTAGAACCGTTATTATTTTACTGACGTGAACTTCATGCTATTAACGAAACTGTTAACGGAATAATGATGATTTGAACTGGAAGTGCGACAATACTGATCCTATATAATTGAATTAGTCATTTTTAAATATATAATTGAATTAGTTATTTTTAAATATATAATTGGATCAACTCTCCCGTCCAGCAGAGGATGAAAACTACTGTCTTTCCCAAATTGGAACTTACTCGCAGGCTGCCGGTGTCATAAAGTCAAGAGTTCCTACGGTGCAACTTAATCATCTTTGGGCCCTCAGATGTCAATATTTCCACGTGAACTTTCACTATTCGTACTCACCTTTCTTAAAAAGTTGGAAATTTCTCACAGAGAGAGAGAAGTTGAAGAAATATGTCCACGTTCATTTTCAAGCAACACATGCCAATCACGGTACTCCGATGATTCGAAACTTGCTATTATACAGTTTGATAAGGTCGAGATTTCATGTCCAAATCCCTTGTACTTGTGCTAAAATATCTACCAAAAATGCTTTCTTTAGACCTACCAATACAGTCATATAAAATTAATTCTGTTTCACTTTCAATTAAAACTGTCATTATTTTATTGACGTGAACTTCATGCCATTAACAAAACTGTTAACGGAATAATGATGATTTGAACTGGATGTGCGACAATACTGATCTTATATAACTGAATTAGTCATTTTTAAATATATAGAACTTAACTGCTAAAAACGATTAAATGTTTCCCAAAATATTATATGCATATGGAAGAAGTTTGGTCAAAGACAAGGAAAAGATAGAAGACAAATAATTTTCATGATTATTACTACACATTGTGGAAAAAAAAAAGGAACAGGAGACATCTTAAAGACTATATACCATAGTTATTTAAAAAAAAAAGATAAAAAATTGAAAACAAAAAAGGAGAAATTAAAAAAAAAAAAAAGAACTTTCCATTCTATTCATGGGTTTACTGCGCCACTTCCACCTGTACCGCAATTGTTAATAGAAAGAAGTCAATTACACCGACAGTCCGGCCAAGAAGGCCACCCCGGTAGACGGCAACCACGACGACCCGAATATAAACTGCCCGACCGTAAATTTACTGGCCTCGACCGACGTGTTTATAACACGGTAACCTGGCCACGCGACCCGCTGGCCAACCGCCCCTCCGGGCCCATAGTTCATGTACTCGCCGTAGTACAGCGTGTCGAGGGCGAAGGTGGCATTCCACTCGAGCCAGCCCCGTGGGTGGACGTGACCGCCGATGTACGACTGCATGTACATGGTCCTGGAGTAGAGCTTCCATGGTCGGCCGAGGTAGGTCGGGAAGCTGCCGTTGGACCCGAGGAGGTCCGAGGTGGCGAGGATACGGCACGCGTGGATCGATATCCCGGTGTTCTGGTTCGGGTCCTTCCGGTTCTGGGCTGTGATCGTGTTCTTCTGCATCGCCATCGGCTTCCGGGCGTAGAGGCTGCAGTTCTGGAGCACGACCGCGGCGTTCCCGAAGATGAAGTCAACCGTGCCGTAGATGTCGCATTCCCGGAAGAACTGGCGGTTCGAGTGGACGTACAGCGTGTCCTGGTACCCGATGATGTTGCACCGGTAGACGACGGCGTGGTCGGCCCCGACCCTGAGGGCGACCGCCTGGTGCCTCCCGGGCCCAGCCCAGTTCTCGAACGTCATGTCCCGAGCGATGAACCCGGCTCCTGTCGCGGCTACACGAGCAACCAATACAATCAGATATTTAGAACTATGATCATAAATGATAATTAATTCATATTTAAATTGAAATAATCACTAAATAATAAAATTTTTAAGTTATCTATGTTTTTTTTTCTATTTATAAAAATGGAGAATGCGGATGGACTTGGGGCTCACCGAAAGAGGCCGTGTGGAAAGTGGTCATGTTGTCGAAGACGCTCTTGCCACCTGAGATGACGGTTTTGCCCTTCCCATCCCCTATGAACATCAAGTTGGTCTTCTTCCTCCCGACCTTCAGATTAGCTTCCTCATACCTGAAAATTGCATTTGTTTAATTTTTTTAACGAAAATTAAAAATAGTTTCCTAGGAGGAAAAAAAAGGGAAAAAATCTAAGCAAAGCTGAGGCCCTCGTTTATTATGAAATAAATAAATATTTTTAAAATTAAAAATTATATAATAAATAAATATTTAATTACTTTTTTAATTATTTACAGTGAATTAGATTAACATAAAAAATTTTCGTGATGATTTGACCAATAATTAATTATTGGTGAGAAGACACATTGTTGAGAGTGCAACAAAATTCAAAATTCAACCGTCATAACAAAAGAAGAAAAAGATAATTAATGTCCATAATTTGACCAATAATTAATAATTTTTATTAAAAATGAAAAAAAAGGGGTCGACAGTGACGTGAGAGATCTCTGCTGCCACCGACTCCTTAAACGTTCCAATAATAACGTATATATCTAAAAGTGTAATACTAATTAATCTTTATTAACTAGTACAATTTTCAAAATTTAGGAACTTTTTCAAGCTGAAAATCTCATATAAAAGAAAAATATATAGGGCTTTTTTAATGTTTATAGTATTTGGAAAATTTGAGGATAAATGTGTGTACTTTTTTTTTTAATTATTATTTTTTACCTTCCGGCACGTACGTAGATAATGGTGCGGCGGCTGCTGTACTCGGGGGCCTTCTTGATGGCCTCCGATATGGTCTTGAAGGTCCCGTTCCCGTCCGCCGACACCACTATGTCCGGCTGTATGGCCGCCACCGGCATCTGCAGCAGCCGCCTCTCCCTCCTCCCCAGCCACGCCGGCAACCCATCCTCCTCCGCCGCTCCTGTCAGCATGACAAACCCATCTCGTGAGAAAAACCAATATATTTACAGCATTACGAAGAGCATCGATCAATGCCCGTCGGTTGGACTCATTTTCAGATGTATCGGAGTTCAAGTACAACCGGTGGAAGTTCCCCTCTTGTCAATCGTTTAAAGAGTTTATTTTCGGGATAAATGGGGAAAGTAATATCATCTTACTGGATAATATTCGAATTTTCGTATTTAATTGTGAATATATCGAATAAATTGAACAGCTAAAATTCAAAGTGAAAGAAATTTTAACATTAAACAAATTACATGTGTGAATTTTAAATAATTAGACATCTCAAGTGCAATTTAAATGGTTATTAAGACCGCAATTATTAATTTCTAGAAGTCAGAATTTAGGGGGCCCACCACGACTTTGAAGGGATTCCGAGCCCAGCAACATCCTCCGACGGTTTTGAATGGGCACGCCGGCGAAGTCGTCCCTGGTGGACTTAGAGGCGGCGAAGATGGAGAGGCAATTGCTGACGAGCTCCGACAGGTCCCTCAGCCGCGTGGCCACCTGATCCTTCACGGCGCCGCTGACGTCGTCGAAGCCCTCCGTGCACGTGTCCTGGTTCGTCAGGGCGGCGCTCAGCCACGTCATCACGTCCTGCGCGGACCCCGCCTGCTTCCCGCCGCCGCCGCCGCCGACCACGGCGGAGAGCGAGCGGGAGAGCGCATCCACAGAGTCGTCGAGGAGCTCGATGCAGTCCTGGTACGCCGACCTCACCCGCGGGGCCATCGGGAGGGTGCTGATCGCCGACGTGAAGTACAGCGCCTTGCTGAACCGCTGGAGCGTCACGTTGAAGGAAATGTGGACGAGATCCCGCTCGCTAGCAGCCTCCACGCCCGGGAACTCGGCCAGCGCCGCCATGCAAAGGCTCCGGTACCGGGAGCGACCGCACGTGCGGGAGATAGCCCTCGTGGTCCGGATCCGGCGGATGCCCGAGCTGGTCGTGGCCGAACCACCTCTGCCACCCCAGAGCCCAAGGACAAGCGCGGCCGACATTGCCGACACAAGGATTAGGGAAAGGGAGAGGAGGACGAGGAACCGCCGGTGCCGCCAGCTGCTGCGGCTGGAAGAGTACGTGGCGGGGACGAGGTGGTCGGAGCCACCGGGATCGGACTGTCGGAGCCTGCCGTAATCCATCTTGCAATCAGCTCGTGGTACAGTTTGGAAAGAGAAAATGGGAAAGTACAGTATGGAGGGAGATGGATGGTATGGTTTGTGCAAAGAGACAGATATATAAAGAGGATCAATTCGGAGATCTGGCAGATATAAACATATATGTGTGATCCTAAATTAGTCTCGATGTGCACTTCGGCTAACCGGGGATACTACGTAGTGCAAATAAAAAAATACACATGATTGTTTTTTTTTTCACGAGGAGACACATGATCCTAGAAGGTTGAAGAGAACGAACGAAACAAATAGCATTAGAGTCCCATTAACGTGTATTAAATTTACAATCCTTGATCTTAAATCAAGAAGAAAATTAATTGTCTTTAATATTTATTTTAAAAATAAGAAAAAATTAAATGCACGCAACAATTTTAAAAATATATTGTTTTCAATTCAAGTGTACACAAATCTTCATAGCGGATGCTGGTGACAATCATACTGTGGTTGGTTGAACTGGCAGGTTACGGAACTAACATGTACATAGTACTGTTGGTTGATATGTACTAACGTACATGTCCTGAATAAATTCGAATTCTCTTTCAAATCCTGTATGGGTACGCAATACCCGAACACAGAGGACAAAATGCGACGATGATAAATGAAGTGTTCGATGAACGGGTCAAGTTAAAGAAGGTTGGATCCGAATAAACACCGATGCAAAACGTTAAGGATCGAGATTCGGTCTTGGTAGGGAGACGCGCATCAGCAAAGACAAAGGCAGTCGCTGTCTTGGACTCGGAGGTGCGCAGCCGATTGGTCTTGCTAGTCGTTCCGGTGGGATCGATGCATTGTCATCCAAACAAGACATAAACAATCTCGGATACACTTTTGATCTTACTAAAAGATTTGTAATCTCGGTTTTAAAAATTAAGAGGAAAAAAAGAGAGAGAACAAAAAAAAAAGAAAAAAATTGAACTCTAAACTTAAAAAAAAAAATCATAAATTGTGCCAACGGATGGGACCGATATTACTGTTACGAGACCGAACGGTGACTTCGACGGTTAGGAGGAGTAATGAAGGAGTTGGGTGTGAGGTGCGGTGGAGTCCATGCATGACCTGAGCTGTACTCAACTGACCCACTTGAGGATAAGGAAATATCTGTGCCTGTAATTTTGATTTACGGTAAATAGATAAAAAAATTTATCGGGAGAATTTTATCTTTTTAGTGAGTTGAGTCTACGTAAATTTGAATTAATTAATGCTCATTAAACTCATAGATTTCATGTGAAGATCAAGAAATTCTTGTATGTAACGGATATATTACGTGCGGTATCATAAACTAATACGATTAAATTATTTCCACCGTTATTTTTTATTTTAAGTATTTTATAAAAAAAGTCTTAAAATATTTGATTTTATTGGTTTGTGACACAATATCAGCACTATCATATTATATATCCGTATGTGTGCAACTTTCAAATTCAATCCATAAAACATGTCTATTTTATGTTTTACTTGACCTCGTAGTAATACGAGTGGTGGTCTCGTGATTCAAAATTCATTCTCATACGATTTGGTAAATTACAAGTAGATGTTCAGATCCTTCTACACAATTGCGTCAAAACATCCACTTGAAATGTGCTCTTTGGACATGAGTTTGTAGGACACCAATTTCCCGAACTATACTAGCGCTGGGTCGTTGGCGGTGTTACAACGAGAAGACAAGTTTTGATTGGTAGCTGTTTAGCACTTGTAACATGAACGCTCGAATAGTGCATGGTAAGGGGCGGTATGGTCATTATCATTATTTTCCCTCCTTTCATTGGAAAGAAAATGAAAAGAAAAAGAAGAAAAATAATAAAGGCTACGAAAAGTCTTATTTTAAAAAATTAAATTAGAACGAACACTATGGAGATTTTTATTAAAAGGGATGAGACTAATAAAAGGTACGAAAATTCTTTGGTCTGACGATTGCACCGTTCGATGGATAACAAAGATGATTATGAGTTCTCAAATTTTTCTTTCATTTACTTTCCACCGTTGATTATGAACCGTTTGATAAAATTACTAAACGATTCATCGGCCCAGATCGCATTAACTTCCATTATTGTCAACGTTATGTCCATGATGGATACGGTACGCGTCTAAGGTCAATTATTTCAGGCATCCAATGATTTATGGGTGAAAGAGGGAGAGGGAGCTCTCTAACTCAGAGTGGTCATCATTTCCCATTGATCCGGTGATATTGCTCTTGACCTGAACTGTGAGATTTTGGATTCAAGATTTCCCTCTATTTCCTTCTCAATTCTCCTCCTCTAACCTCCATCCAAATTAAGGATCGGTACTAAATCTCTTGTACCGTAAATTTTCTCTATTTATAAATACTCGAATTCGAAATCTCTACGTAATACGAAGATACCGAGTCAAACTCACCGTGGTGGACCCTGCACGAGGAGGAAACTAATGGCAATGGCCAGAGAAAGAGACAGGCCAGAGGGAAGGCACCTGGAAAGATGTCTGTTGATAGAGGAAGCCGGAAGCCGGTAGGCTCTCTGTGGGTGTGTCGTGTCGGAAATCAATGGGACGTGAGAAAATGGAATTCAATCTCTCCATCTGCGCTGGGCCAATCGATTCAATAATAAAGAAAGAAAGAATTCATCAACACAAAAAAAAAAAAAACAAATCGATTTTGATAAAAGGGCGGGGCCCAAAGAATGTTCATTTCCTTACCACAATGATCCATAAAAAAACAAAAAAAAAAATAATGTCCTTATTGCAATGGTTTAACTCCACGTACCAGCGCTCCTCGCCTTTTTTTTTTTTCTTTCGATGTACATAAAAGACACATAAATTTAGAATGTGATAAGAGAAGGAGAGGATAAAGGGTACCGAGTTCCACCGATAAAATCAAATTCATGAACTCTTTATTCTAAGACAGAGTATTACAATTATACTAAATACCTGTCCCTGCATTGCCCTTTGGATTTTGGTCTCTTCTCAATTTTTCTTACACAGATAATCACTATGAACTTATTTCTATCTCGAGACGCTTCCATGAGGGGCAAAATCGTCTCAGTACCGTACCGAGTAAATCTTCACTATCTGCTAAAGGACGCACAATGGCAATTTGACGAGAAAAATACCCAAATCAATCGTAGCACGACATGTATCGGTACATGGAGTCAATGAGGCATATCCATTTGAATGATGGGTTTATGATCCAAAAGGGCAGGTGACATATCGACAGTTCAATGTGACACTTCCTTTCATTTGGATGGGAGAGGTCCTTCGTGTTATTTAATGTTGGTGGATCCGTTCTTATGAAAAAGCAAGATTTCTAGTCAGAGTTTTATAAATAGGGAATATTATACGAAGAATTTTATCTTTTAATAAATTAATATTTTAATAATTAATTTATATTAATTTTCTGAATATCGAATGATGTACGTAAAATTTTAAAAAGAAAATAAGAAAAGAAAAGATGGAAGGGCTAAATTAATGGACCGGCCATCCACCGACAGCGTTTGGAGACCGTTGAAAGATATAATAGTGAATGTATATCGATCACCGATTGATCTGACATCATATCTCACATGTATTTGAATTTCGTGAAATACTAAGTTTAGAATGATGTAAGGACAGGGTCATGATGGGAACAAGAAATTATTATGCGATCATACCGCACCACGTGAAATGAGAAAACACTAATCAAAATGTGATATACGTGCAAATTAATTGGCGTTAATCATCGAAACAGTTACCATAATTATTACTAATCGGTGCAATTTAATTAATTCTTCTTTACCACGTAATTATAAGGCATCACTATTTATGATTTTTTTCACTTGGAACAGCCTAAAATTGCATATTATGTCTTTTTTTTAATTAATAATGTTTCAATTGCAAGGCGAGAGATTTTCCTAATAAAGAAAGTCGTGATCGACGACCTCTGAAAGATATCCACCACCCAATTTGTGAAGAGAGACAGCCAATTTCGATCGATTAAATTTCAATTTTTTTGCTCTAGTTTTAATGATCTTGGCCCACTTATTGGAGGAAGAAATTGGTGGACGTGATAACACTTAAAAGAGAGATTCAACGGGGAAGGGCAATTGCGGACTGAAATTTAGTTGAAATAGTTCGGTATCTATTTTTTTATTATAAAACTGAATTTGGGATGGAAAAAAGGTTTAACATTCGAATCCGAACTAGCTAGAACCCATAGAATTTTTAGGAGCAAGATGGTTCGCATTAGCAAAAAGGGTTCGTTGCAGTGTTGTCGTCCCACACCGGAAATCGAGTGGTTCTGAGCAACGAAACTCCTCGCACCTCTTTATTCACCTTTTTCCCTCGTAAACTGCTTTAAGTTTATGAATCTATTTACTAATCGAAAAAGTATTAAATATAATTTTTTTAACTGGAAAAAACTATATCACTGTACGAGCTGATCCCGCTCGAATAAATCAGTCGAATCCAATCGAGGGGACTTTTCATTGGATTGCTTCAACGGGGGGGAGGGAACAAAGTATCTGTGGAAATCACTTGATTTTGCTTTAAACTTTTTTGACATCAATTTCCAGTGCACACATAATCTCAAATCTCAGTTGGATGACTTTGTTTTAATTAACGGAATATCATGGGAGACGGATTTATAACATGTGATGCATGAATCATATCTCTTAATTGCACGTTAGTATCCGATGATTTAGTAATTTATAATCCGACCCGCCGTAGAATCGGAAATTCACTTATGGTATCTGCACATCAATCCCCACACTTTACAAAAAGTCATTTAAGACCCATTATTAGACTTAATTAGATCTCTTAACTACTAATATAACATAGATACTTAGTCAATGATATACTGTTGGACCACACAAGTCAGATAAAAATTCAACACTAATTAATTAATCACAACTAACATTGAGCTACCAAAGGGCCAATTTTAGCCAGAAAGAAACCCTACAAGGATGGGCCATAAATGATCTCCCAATGTGACGACATACACATCCATTAACTAGAACGACACCTAGAGAAGAATGATGGTGTCATCATTTAAAGAGAATCATGTTTACTTCCCTATGACTACTCTTGATTTTAGTAAAGTCGAATATAACCTTTTTTTTCGATTATAAGAGAGAGATCCGTGAGTTTAAAAGGGGATAAGAGGAAAATGAAATAAAGAGGCATGCAAATCTCCATTTGATAAGAATCTAAGCCCGGCCATAGTTTGGAATCTGCTGATTCTGGTTCCAATTAGTTCGGACAAATAAAAAAATAAAAATAAATTATATGTTAAATATAAATTTTTATCCTCAAAACTCCAAGACTAGCTATTATGTCATTATATATTGTTAGGAATATTTAAGTGATTTAACTTTTTTTAATATATATAATTTATTTTTATCAAGATTTAAACAAAAAAGAACCGTGTCCAGTTTTTTATCGGTCTGTTTTTGGGTCCGAATCGAGCCATGGCTAGGCCTACAACAGGGCATATTAGTGTTAAGTCAAGGCAATGCCCACTACTTTTAGTCTACTTCATCATTTTATATCGATTATAAGATAAACCCATAAATTTAATTAATAATAATGATAATAAAGAATGGGCATGGAACCGTAAGATATGCGGAGGAGAAGTAAAACGATATGGAAAATCGTATCGGTAACAGTCAGATTTTATTCCGAGACAAATTTAATGAAATAGATTGTAATGTATCATATTACTTCGGGCTCTCTAATAATAAATGAGCTCAACGTCCCACCAGAATAGGCTGTCCCCAGTTGGTTGAAATAGAAAACGCGCAAAATCGATAACAAAACGACAAGAGAATTTAGGGCTAGAAAATTAAGAGGCTATGCATGCTTGTCAATGGTCCTTTTAAAGATAAGGTGGCCAACACAAGCAAGTGTGTACGACTGACTAATTGCAATGCAAGCTGGGGATTTTGACTCCTCTGATCATTCTGTAGCACGTGCTGTCAATGTCTAAGCAAGGATACCAATACGTTTCGTGTTTAAACGCGTCGTGTCTAGTTTAAACACGTCGTATCTAAATGAGTTCGTGTTGAAACTATCTCATCTCGTATACAATCCCGTTTAATAAATGGGTCAGAAATTCCAAATATGAACATGACCGGTTTGAAACTGAGTTGTCATGATTCGACATGTTTAACACGTATAATTAAATGTTTGTGGTATAACAATAATTTTAACTTAATATGTTTAAACGAGTTAAGAGGCTTAACGCACAAAAACATACTTAAACGTGTTAGATCGTGTCGTGTCAGGTTACGTGATTTCAACTCACATAAACATGTTACATGAATCAACCTATTCAAGCACAAAATCCATTTATGGTCAACTCAAACTCGTCTAATTTCGTGTCGTATCATATTAGGTAAAAAATTGCCAAACCTAATCTTAAGCACCGACCACCAAAAAAAGGGGTAGAGTTTCCTTGGTTACAGGAGTACTCGGATGGATAGAACGTGTATAAACAAACATGTTCTTGTACTCTATTGTATCATCTTTCTCTTATCTCATTTTAGGTCTACAGATTTTACCGTAATCAAGGAAAAAAAGAGATGACCATCTATATATGGATAAAGCACATCCATGTCAGTAGGTTCTAGTGTCAGATTGACTAATGATCAACTTCAATCATCATGCCCTAGCTAATCAAGTTTCATGGTTGCAGACATGAATCGTTCAACTACTTTGCACTTTCACGGAGATAGCTAACATCATGGGTTTGCACGTTGGTGTTGCAATTAACTTGTTGGCAGCACGGGTTACGACTTAGATCTAATGGGACGTAAAACGTACGGTTCGTATCAGACGGATAAAAACGAGCCTGTCTCCCGCACGGTTAATCCGTGAGTCAGCTGATATAGATGGTATGTGTGACTTGACTGCGTGCTATCTCTTTCCCTTCTGTTACAGCACCAACCGGTTACTGGTAAAGGGTGGCGAGACGTTTTCTTGCCCTAGAAGCTCACCTTCCTGCACTAGAATTGAAGCAGAAACCCTAACCCTACCCCACCATCATCTTGCTCGGAGTTGGAGTATCACAACTTTGTTAATTAAAACTTAATGATTTCTACCGAAATGAGTTCGTTAAGGTGATTTGACACACTTCCTCATTAAATAAGATCTACGGTGAATATTGTAAATGAAGAAAACTCATACTCGAAGAGTCATACGCCTCGATGAACTGACCTGACTCGAATCTCAATTAATTAGAATTTTAATTTGTTTTTGTTGTCTGGCTCCATTGACAATGATTTCATCTAACCAATCTAAAAGTGAAGTGCAAGTGCAGTGTCTTTGTCTACCGAGCTGCCATCTCAGCTATCAATTTGAGGCCCACAGCATATCTTTACCGACACTTTCATTTTTCAAAGGTAAAAGCTAATTATTCTATCAATTGTTATTATTTGAGAAGATTCGGTACTTATTTTTTTGACGTAATATCTCAAATTTAAATCTTATGATTGAAAAAATTCGTGATCGAGAGAGTAGCACTCCCCTGCTTGCTAACTCGATGCGAACCTGATTTGATTAGAATTTATTAGATTTTTAGATTCTTGATGGTACAAATCAAGATAAAAACTAATTGTTAACAACAAAAAGGAAAGGGAGAGAAGGGATACACAAGACATGCCCGGACATGAACTTTCGGAATCCTAAGCTAAAATTGCCGTGAGGTGACATGTCTGCCTCCAAATTAGGAAATACATATGTAGCGATTGCTTGAATGGTGTGTGTAGTTCATAAAGAACAGTTTCTACCATTGGACCGGTTTTTCTTGACGAGTCAATCACGGTTGTCGACCGTTATACCACGTAAATTAAAGAGTAACCTTCTGGCTAGATGTTCGAGGCCAGTCTGCACGAGTCTTGGGGACCCTCTTCGTCGATTCCTCGAACCAGGAGCTTCCGTGGAGGGTGCAAAACCGAGCACATTGCATCGTGCTTTCGTCTCCTCTTCCTGTGGCCACGCTCGTGAATGGAACGGCATTAATTCGGGCAATTCCAAAACCGATGATTGTCGAGTGACATTGGAGACCCGAACCTATAATTGGCACCGTAGATCATGGAATCGTCCTTGTCCATTAACTCTTCATGACTTCATGTGACTCGGATGATATTTGAAGGATTCCAACCACGGCGGAGCCAGGGCGGCAGCGCCACACTTGATGGGCCTAATTAGAACGGCGGCCCATTAGCTTTGGGCCGCAGTAATCTGAGGCTCTAAACTGGAAAGCCCATTATCAGTCATTTCAGCCCAAATCAGCAATTTGGCAAAATAAGTTGAAGAATTCAAAATCTAATTCAATACATTTTATTCTACGTAATGTCTCGATTTCCAGGATTCTAAATCGCAAAATTTTATGATTTAAAGAGTTTTTCTAAATAGCGAAATTTTATAATTTAAAGAGTTTTACACCTTAATATGATCAATTATTCAGAAATTATAAATGAAAAAAAAAGGGCACAGTAATAGCAGTCCAGCACTCCTTCACTATGCAATGTCTGAACGCTCGTATTCAATGACGAATGTATCGAACCTTTTAAACAATCAGCACTTGGCACTAGCCCGGTGATAAGAAGTTGGGGTTGGGGTGATATTTTTGCATTTGTTAGTTCATTTCAAACTTTCCATGTACTAGTAGGGTGGCAATTTTGGGCCTAACAGAGTAAGACTGTGCCCGGATCAAGGGCTGTCATGTCACATTCTTATTGATAATCCAATGACATGAAAAAAATAGATAAATAATATAAATATGTAGTAAAAATATTATTTCTTGAACAAAAAATATAAAAATTAAAAATAAAATATCGTATTAACATACCTTGACTTATCGGACCAACACGGATTACCACCCCTACGTAGTAGCAGCCGACTAGCATGTGGCTTGAGTTTAAATTTTCTTTGAGCGTCGGAGTATAAGATCGAATTTGATGGAAGTTGAGGACTTAACAGCAAATAAATAGCTTCTCGAAGTTTCCGGCAAAGATAACTTCGAAGCCTTCCCGCGCTTTTCCCGATCCAAAGCCTATAAAAACCCCTTTCTTGAGCCATATTTCCTCTTCCTCCAACCTCAGGACCCTGAACTCAAACTCTCAGGGACTCAATCTAGTTAAGTGCTAAGGCATTGTCGACAATCTCTGACAATGACAGCGGAGATAAGGAGTCTCCGGCCGAGCAATTGCCTTCCTCCCCTGCCTCTACGGCACTGATCAACAGGAACCACGATCGCTCAGATCCGATCGGTTTCATCGAGAACTTTTTCAATTTTGGTGCCGGTGAGGAGATCGCCTCCGTCTCGAGAGCTGACAGGGAGAAGCAAAAGCTGAAGGACAAGGCTAAGGCTGCGGAAGAGATGAAGGAGGAGGAGGAGGCTGCAGCGGCTGCGCCTACACTGGCCGAGAAGAAGGGTAAAGCAGTGCCGGAGGTGTCTGTGAAGCATACGGAGGCAGGGGAGAAGAGCGGATTGAGAGGTGAGTTTTCAGGTTTTCCAATTAACTTCAATCTGAATTTGCTGTGATCGTGTAAAATTGGTGCGAGCATAAATACGATGGATCTGGCATTAGGGTGAATGAAAGGATGATTGTAATCTGTACTTGAAAATTCAATAGCGTCGGCGAGCTGTGGACTTTGTTACAAGATTCAAGATGGAAACACCGACCTGTTATTCCTGAACGATTCTCTGTTTCTTGGAGGAGGTGATCACAGGAAGATTCAAGATGTTAACTCCGATATGTTATTCACTAACGATACGCTTCTTCGTTACATTTACACAGTGTCCACAATTACAGAATTAACTACGGGAGTTTCCATCTTATACCTCAAATATACAATTTATTAAAATTCGATCCCTCCTTTCTTTTATTACAAAGTGGCCCTTGAAGTGCAGCAGAGACTTATATTGAGTGCAGGCATTACTGTGGGTTACTATAAGATTAGTGTTCTCTGACAGATAAGGGATATTCTTTTGCGATCGCTTTGTAGAATAGATTGGTTATTTCATGCATATGCATACAGCAGCTTTAAAATCTTAGAGTTTGGATCTCTATCATTATGCACCGCTATAGTTTGTCAATAGCACCTTGTGGTATACCAATTTTTAGAGTTGCCATCAACTTCTTAGTGAGCGGACTTGTTTAAAGTGTACAGTTCATAATCGTGATGGTAACTCTTTTTGCATGGTTTTTGTCATTCTGCAAACTGAATCTTTGGTTGGCCCACTTCAATTCCTTGCAGCTCCAAACAGTGGTAATGGCATTGATCTAGAGAACTGCTCGTGGAGTCAAATTCGTCAGGCAGTTATTGTCAATGTGCCGGTTCCCAAAGGAACCGAGGGTAGGTTTGTGGTATGTGACATAAAGAAGAACCACCTGAAAGTTGGGCTAAAGGGTCAACCGCCAATTATTGAGGTCAGTCTGCATGTACCTACTTGATATGTAGACATGCTGATGTAAGTATGGCTGTACTGCAGGATATCTGTGGCTTTACTCAATTTACGGTTTTCTTTCAGGGAGAGCTTTTCCAGAATGTGAAGCCAGGTGATTGTTCTAGGAGTATATGTACGTCTAATATGCTCATTGATGCAAGCCTCTTTACTGCACTGCCCCTGCCCTCTTCTGCTCGCAATGCGTCTAGTTGTATGGTTATGGTTTGCTATATTATCCTGAAAAGGTTGGTCTGTTATCTCTCATCCAGTTGATTTGGAGAAATCTTTTTCAGATCTTATGTTGTTCTTGTGTTTGTGCTAAAGAGGATCAGAATGACATCTTAATACTCTTGGCCAAGCATAACCAGATGGAATGGTGGAAGTGTGTGATTAAGGGAGAGCCTGAAATTGGCGTTCAGAAGGTCGTGCCTGAGAGCATCAGCTCCCCCGACTTTGATCCAGAAACCGGTCAGATAGCTAAGAGGGTGTTGGTAACAACCTCCTGTCCTTTTCTGGTTCCATGTTAAACTGAATCATGTTGTCAATAAATCAACTCTCCTATCAGCTCAGGAAGCATCAGCCCTTTTATTTGTTGACATGAGCTTCCTTGATTTATTGCAGTTTGATCGGGGTGAAAAGTCAATGAATCAATCCATACCTAAAGAGATCTTGAAGCCGATGCTTCAGGAGCTCATGGAACACTACTTTGGTTCATCTTCACTGAAAAACTATTCACAGTAAGACTTACCAGGGCTGATTTCCTTGCTCTGCTATGTTCTGTGCAGCATCATGAAAATGTACTTTTCAAGGATGAAGTTTTGATGAGGGAACTGTTTCGAATTCTCTTGTTTTGCAAACATAAAATCTCTCTTGAGGGAATATGCCGTGTCATTGCTCGGGTGCCATTGTGGAGTTCATAAACAGAACCTTTTGATGCTGAGGAATGCAATATAACCTCCTTGATGTGGGAAACACATTTCTATTCTTAAAGCTAGATCTATACTTTTTGAAGTCCAACGTGCTCCGCTTCAAGCAAGCCCATTATGGCAGCAGCTCAAACTTGAGAGAAATTTCTGATTGATTGTGGAAGAAATTTCTGGGCTCATAATTTTGGATTTTCAGTCGAGTTGTCTTTTTTTTTTTTCAATTTTTCATTTACATCTCTAATAGAACCTTATACTAGACATAGATTCACATGCAAATCTTGAAATTATCCATCTTTGAAAATTTCTTTTAGTCCACTTACCATTATGTAATCTAAAAGGTTTCGATTAATTCATATTTAAATTAAATTTATTCCCATAATTTCTCTAAAATCATCCATCCGCATCTATCAAAAAGGGCAAAAATGTCCTTTTTTTTGGTGGAGTCACATGTAACACTTTTGAAAGTTGCAGTAAAATAAAAAAAATAATACGGAAGTAAGAATGAAATACCAATTTCGTTTTAACTTAGCTGTTTGGATAATGAAACTTTGGTACCAGACATTGGGAGACAAAGCCAGCTATTTACGGCCTGATACCGAATTGACAGTTGCCAGTAGCGGCGGAGACGGGCACTGATTTACACGTGGCGGCCTCATGCTAGTCCACTGCCGGACCGCGGGCGGGAGAGAGATATTTAGCGGCGGGCTAGCGGAGACCCGAGGCGGGCCTAGGAGGAGCCGTGCAAGCTTCACTTTCCCACGCATTTGTCACACTCCTCTCTCTCTCTCTCTCTCTCTCTCTCTAATTCGCCTTCAAATTTCACTCCTCCAACTCCGCCTTGCCTCGTCCACAAACCCTCCCTCCCTCCCTCCCTTGTCCTCCCATCTGTCGGAGCTTCTGGTGAGTCTTCGAGCTCTCAATTTCACTTCTTCTCTGTATTCTCTTTACCTGTATCTGATGGCGATTGGCTGATGAGAAACCGGAGGCAGTTAATAGACGGATTTTCCCTGGCGGTTTCTTCTTTTTCCTATGGTGGGTAACTATTCTTCATCAGCCGGCTAGCTCCCAGCTGTGATTGAGCTGAGCCCAGTTTCTTTGATCGTGTCCCGCTCTACTTTTTCCATTGAGCTGGATGATTCAACCGGAGAACACATCTGTAAATCGTTTCACTGTGGGAAAATTGATCTTTTTCAGGACGTGTTCTCCTATAGTTTTGGATAGTCACAGATCAGCATTCATTTACGGGTTATATCATATATGTTCGTAGTATGATGTAAAAGCTAAAAGTTTTCCGCGCTTTTAGATAAAAAAATGGCGTTGTGTGGCGCCAGTCTGAGTCGGGGTGTGGGAGGTGTTGAAGCGGGGTGCACGAGAGGAAATTCAACTATACTTGCCTCTTGCTCATATTTTAGTGGGCGGTCATTGATTTCAATGCCGAGACGGTCTTGGAAAGTAAGATGTTGTTCATCCAGCAAAACTTCATCTCCCGTGGAACTTGTGGGCAATGCAAAGACCAAGAATGACCCGTCGGTTTCAGGGGAGGAGGAACTGGGGCATGTGATGAAGTTCAATATGTCTGACTTTAAGGTTCTCAAATCTGTCAGCATTGGCCTTGGCGGAAGGGTATGAAGATGCATCTGAGTTTTTCCCCCTTTTGCCTTAATTTTGAGGTTTGATCTCCAATAATGAATTTAAGCCATATTGCAGGCGGATGAGGTGGTATTGGAGGCCATAGTGAAGGATTCTAAGAGGTAAGTTGTTGTTTAGTTTACCATGTCATTTAGCACATCAGTTGTGATTGCCAGGTGACTATGAATGGTTTGGGATTACAGCCCTTTATATAACACCAAAGTAGTGCTTCGGCGCCTCATTAGTGCTCAAGCGAAACGCCGAGGAAAACGAGCCATTGAGGTTAGCAGAAGACTGTTGAAACCTTATCCTTGTTGCTTTTGTTGGTTAGTTGAATTCTCACACTTACTTGATAAGATGTGAATTCTTATGGACTTGCATTCTGGAATGTTCTGACAGGTACTCAAGAAGTTAGTTCGTCGTAAGATGATGTACTACTCCTATTCAATGCACGTTCATGGGTATGTAGCATCGGCTAAGGGGAATGGTCGTGGCGCATTTACGTTAGTCCATGGGGTAGGTTTTCAAAGATATTCTCTGACCGTGACATCTCTAGCTGTCAGTCATGCTGCACCGCGTAGTTTTATTTTTTCCATGAATCTACCTAGCCAGTTGATAGGTTTTCTTTCCTTGATATATTTGGGAAATCTGCCAGTACTCATATACTCTCTTCTTGTATACAGCTTATGGTATTTATATATCTTATCCTATCCGTGCAGTATCATGGCAGCTTTTCTCTGAGACACTGGCTTCAGCAGTCAGATTGGCTTCCAACTTTAGAAGCAACTCTTGCACTGGATGAAGAGTCTGTCAAAAGAGTTGGGGACGATACAATTGGTGGACCTGAGGTTTCCCGACAATTGAGGCTGATCAGAATATTGATGAGGGATCTCTTGATTGGTGTAGGTTCTTCTATTTATGTTCACTCTTATACAGATACATGAATATATTGATTTTATTAATTATTTTACCGGTGCATGGTGATGTTTTTCTAGCCAGTGCTATTCTCTGGTAGCTATTCATTTGTATAATTTTTCTCTGTGGGTAATTTGCCAGGTAAATTACTTACACAGCCATGGTCTTGCACATACAGAGTTGAGGCTCGAGAATCTGCATGTCAGCCCAGTTGATAGACATATCAAAGTAAGCATCAGGTTATCATATTACAACCCCGCATGGTCTGGCAACAGGATCTTCTGTGCTGCTCTGTTGTGGTGCACAGTTTGATATATATTGAGTTTGTTCAACTAGGATGAACTATACTTCATGTGACAAGCAAATACTTTCCCAAAATTGTATCCATACACAATTTTTCTGGAGAGATGCCCGGGGTTTTGTTATTTTGAGATGCATTGAGTTAGGTTTTGCATTCGTAGACGCTAACATATGGCATGTTTTTCCTGTTTGACCTTTTTTTTCTTTTTGATTTTATGGATTTGTCTCAAAGATTTGACTCTTCTAAAGAAGCAACACGCCCTTTGAATTTACTTTAGGCGCATTTTGCTTATTGAGAGAAGAATTCAGGTTGGCATCCTGGGAAATGCAGCAGATTTCTATGAGGAGAGTGTAAATGTTGAAAGCATGGACAGGAGACAGATGATGATTGCTTTTGACATGAGGTAAGGGGTTGAAGATAATGATTGAAGGAATAAAACAAAAAACACGAGAGCTTATTTTCTTGACTTGGTGGAAAATTATTGAAAATTGAAATTTCATTTCATTCAAAGATGTGTTGGGTTCATCATGGCGAAAATGGTGCTGCGGGAGCTCATGGATCCATCAATCTTCACAAAGTTCAAGTCATTCCTCACAAAGGTGCGATATGTGCAGACCTATATACACCATGAGCAGTAGATCCTATCATATTGTTATATTTCAAATTTATGTTCTTCATTTGGAACACTGTATAATTACCCGTTTTTATGCAAGTGCAGGGGAATGATCCTTCATGTCTGCGTGAATATCTCCTGCAAATCCTGAACAGGAATTCTCCTTCTGGAAATTCTGGCGTTCAAGTATGTTTTACTTAAAATTTTCTCAGCTAGACTTCCTGCTGTTTACTTCATGTGCACTTTTTTTAAAAAAATTTTAGATTTAAATTCATTATTTCTTTTGCAGATACTAGATCGAAACTGGGGTGCTGGTTGGAATCTATTGTCATTATTGCTTGCAACCAAACCTTCTGAAAGAATAAGGTGAGTGACCTGTGCGGAATTTTAGGACAGAACAGTCTGGAATTTCTTTCACGAATGTTTTCATTGTATATGCTTGATGTGCTTACTTGTCCTTGGGTTCACCTGTAAATGCATTTCAGATCGGGTAACAGTGGTAATATCTTTATACATTAAAAAGAAAAATTGGCAAGATGGAGCACGTGCTCATTAAATTTTTGACATTGCAATTCAATTGGAGACCGCTTCATCTGATAAGCTGTTAAGAATTCCTTCTTCTAAGCTTATGCAGATGCCTTGATGCCTTAAGACACCCATTCCTGTGTGGACCCCGATGGCGAGTGGTCCCGTCGATAGATATCATCAGATGGGGTCTTGGCTCTACCGCTGTACGAATCACGGAGGAGTACATTTACGGCCAGACCCAGGTGATTGGAGCTCATCCTCTTAAAACAAACTCTTATGGGTTTTTATGCAACAATCCCGCGCAGTCTCAAATGATGCACTTTTGCTCTCACTGGTATTGACATCACTATGGTGTTCCCATGTAAACTGCTTTCTAGTCTTCCTAGTCAAGAGTATACCACGGTATCAGCAAGTACTTATTTCCATCATTGAAGTATCTGAAGGAGAGTCTGGCTTCTTCTTCTGTCCAACTTGGAAAATTTGTTTGGCTTTTGTATACTGCTTGAAGGATTAACACCCTGCCATTGGAAAGAGTGAAAAATGGAATTTGGAGGAGATTGAAAGTTTACACCCTGGTACGGGAAGCTTTGTTAGTCAACCGTTGGTTCACGCTTCAAAGTCATCAACGTTTGTCCTTACATAACATGGAGATTCCTTTGGGTTGAGTTGCTTCAAAGCAAAGCTGACTCTCTTCTGATCTGTAATTTTCTTTTCATGCTATGCAGCGCAGTAGGCTCGCCCACTTCATCGAGTTAATGGAGATGTTGAATCCTTATTCTAAGCCTAAGGTAATAATTCTCCATTGATCCCTTTTTTTCTTTTCTTTTCTTTCTTTTCATTCTCTCCAGTCTTTTTAGCCGATTTCTCTCTGTCTGGTGCGTAGAACTGGCTCAAGTTGCTTCCCGGGAAATGGCGTCTCTTGTACTGTACCGGAAAGCACATAGGTCTCACTCTTCGTTCGCCTCCTGCCCGAGCCCTCATCGGGAACACATACCTCACCATCTCAAGGCCAACCGAATCAACACCATCTGCTCTAGCTTTCACCTCCGACATAAGCTTCACAGTAATGGTGGGTACCAAGTGGCCTCATGACAAGGTAGGGGTTCCAGGGAAGTTGCAGGTGAACTCCCAGTTCAATCTGTCTGCAGGAAGACAGATCTACGTCAAGGAGGAGACAACCTCGGGGAGATTTTCATCGGGCCAATCGATAGGTCGTGATGCTTTGCTCCAAAAGATTTCCACTGGAAGATGGGGCAAGGCCATTCCTTACAAAGAGCTTCCCTCGAGTCTCCCTGTGGCCAGATTCCTGTCCCAGGATGACATCAGAGTGACTCTCAATCTAGATGAGCCGTTAAGTCGGGATGTAAAGAGTGCAGGGAATGTGGTTCGAGAAGTCCGGATGCAAATTCCACCTGAAATGTTCGACCTTTCGAAGCTCGTCTGCGGGGCATATGTTGACTCGAGACTGCTCGTGCTCCGGGGCATGAATGGGTCCGCCCTACTGTTCACCAGGTCTTGCAGCAACGTGGGTCTCAAATAGTAACCAACTGTGGATAGAACTTTGGACTCTTTCTGTACCATATAATGTAATTGTAAGCTTGTAATGATTGCTGTTTTCCCTGAATTCTTCGAGTGAATGGTAGCGCTTATTCATCTGTCGGACCTGCAATACCTGCCTCTCTCCCCGACTGTAAAGGGAACGGAAGTAAAAACACAGGCTCTTCTGAAACGTGCAAATTCCATCCGAACACGTGCTAAATGTGTATAGTTGAAAGAAATTTGAGCAAAGCTATATAAATATCTCCATATTAGATCGGTTAAGCTGTTTGTAACGCAGCAGCTGTTGCATCCATCTTATCAAACGCTGAACACTTTGCACCTCAGAATACCAAGGAAACAGAAAGGGCACGAATATAGGAGTCTGGTGTAGTTCTCTTCCAAAGTGGACGAGCCAATACAACATAAGCAAAGGAGAATGCTCCGAAGAGCACTTCCTCAGATGAGCCCCTGCCGCTGCAGGTCGGTGTAGGTCTTCTTGTTATAGATGTTGCCTTCCCTGTCTTCATACTCCTCTTCGAGATCGGGGCGCCACTTATTCAACCCTTGCCTCTCTTGGATCTTCTCCCACAGCTCTTGTGCCTCCTGGCATTGTCAACACAAGCACATTTGAAGTCCAACAATACGTGTGAAATACTGGCGCTTTCAGGAAAGAAGAGGGAGCAGTATACCTTGATAGATGTGATCTCGTTGAAGTTCTTAGTATTGGGAATGCCAAGACAGCGCATCCCATGCTGATGGCGCCATTCCTTGAAATGTCGCTCGAAGGCTCTTCGACCCCAATAACTCTGATTCCCGCATATCTCGCACTTGAATTCCTGAAAAAATCGAGCATGTGCTCAGAAGATCAGGTGATCTTAAACAGCTCCATATGCTGAAAGACTGACTGTGATGGTCAATGAATGGGGTGAAGTTCTAGTCAACCTGCCCAAGACCATGGAGCTTGTACAGCCAGTAAGGTATGGGCTTCCCATCCCAGCCCATGGGCAATTTCAGAGGGTTATAGATCTGCTGGTCCTCATCATCACTTTCGGTATCAGCTTGGGTTTCTTCCTGCAAGATTTTCCAATTTTAAGACATTAATTAAATTTTCTGAGTTTCTCCTATTCTAATCAGATATATTCCATCATAGAATACATAATTCTGTGAACAATGATACACTCAGAAATGAGCTTTTCTCGTCAAGCAGCTGATAAGTCAGGTTAGAAGCATGTCACCGTACCTCTTCACGCTCTGCCTCCATTTCCTCATATGTCAAGGCTTGCTTCTTCACGACATTTTCTTTTGTCCGTACTATCGTCTACAGCATCAATAAGATGCACTTGTTAAGGTAAAAATCCTGTGAGCAGAACATAGAGTCACTTGAGATATACTGTGAAAGTCTAACCTCCTCGAGCAGGCTGCAGAGCTTCATAATTTTCGCTTCCAGCAAAGCAATTTCTTTTGCACCATCCATCTGTTGTGGAGCAGCTGTGGCACTGTTCTGTTCTGAACTACGTGAACCTTTTGCAAAGTGCTTCTTGTCCAGCTTATCAAGGGGCGTATGCTGCAATACCAGGATTCGAAAGATGGTAATATCAGGCTAGCCCAGTATAAGGATTTCACAGAACCAATTGATTACAGGATCAAACAAAGAATAAGAAGATCCAGCTTGGAAATAGAATGTCAAGGCGGAGCATCTTAAAATAACCCATACTCTATCATCTTTTCATAAAATGAAGAAGTTATACCAAATATCCTCATGCCTAATCCTATCAGATAAGAAGCATAATCTCACCTTTGTAAGGAAGAGCCTCTCAGCTCGCTGCTGAACAGTTCCACCTGATTTCAATCCTAAAGCAGCCAAAGCCTGAAAAACAGCAAAATCACCATCAAATGACTGAGACATAGGACTTAGAAAAATGAGAATGTGGAACAAGAAACAAAGCAGTCATATAACTATTCTAATCAATTGCAGAATTTTGCTTAGTCCTCAAAATTATTGTTATAAAATCACGTGCAAAGACATGCAGTCAAACCATCACATCGTTCCTTCATTACGACTCTATACTCGACACTAAACCAACAGAAAGAATCTGACAGCTCATAGCACCGTCTAGTTTGTTCAGCAAGTAGGATGATAAAGACCCCTATGCCTGGGCTATACTTGCCTTCATCCAAATTGGGGTATATGACTCGCCTTCACCCCAGGCTTAGGGTTACCTAACAAAAGAAAATAACCAAATAAATAGATATACGTATCTGACAGTACATATATTTCTAGACCTAAAATCAGCTCCCCTCTTCCAACGAGCATGACAGTGAAGGTATTTGCCTGAATTCCATTTTACACCTCCAAGCTTGGAAATGTGCAGTCATAAAACATCAGATTTGCAACTTTCAATGACATGAGATTATAGATGAACTGAATAAGAGGTTCATATAGTCAAAGTCCTTGAGACAGCTGGCATATATGGCTCATGAAAACAGAGGTAACCCCAAAGGGAAATAGCCTTTGTTATCAATCTTGAATCGGAGATTGGTAAAAGTTTATGTCCCACCTCTTTTAGCCTTTCTGGACCAAGTTCCATCAATTCTTCAACTGTGCTGTAATAATCAAGATCAATTACAGTATGCTGTGGCGGATGAAGCCCGTTTTCTTGACCTTCACGCTCCCAGCCTTCTACTTTGTTATTGGTCCATCGCTCTTCAAAATCATCTTCAACCTGGCAAGCACACCATGTTAGTCAGCAAAGAAATAAGGACATGCACCAGCCAAGGAAGCTAATAGATCTGATAGGAAGTACTAAAACATATGAAGTTACAATTCATCTAACTGATGATTTACTATCCCAAATGGCATGTTACAGGGATGGATCTTGTCACCAACAGAATTCAGCAGCTAAGAAAAATAGTTTTCATTTGAGCCATAACATCAAGTCGAAACATGGCTTTTAAGTTAAATTGTAATATCTGCAGAAAATCATTTCGCAACCTAATTCACATGTGGACGCTATATGCAAGGCTGTACATGTGAACATAGCAGAAAAATGTATCATTTTAACTGAACCTTTGAAAATATTCTGTCAATATCTTGTAAAGGCTCCGTCCGCTCAAAAAAGTACACAAGGTACTCTAGAAGCTTCTCCAAATACTCCCTATATTGCCTGCATCAGGCCACGCGCAATATTTCAGTAGCTTTCACAGTGCTCAAATAACTAAATCTTGTGTAGTCCATCACGTGGAGCTTTCACAATTAGATATTAAACTTACATTGAGAACTTCAACCTCCTTGGGATCTTCTCTAGCCTCGAAAATGTGTCGAGATAAGCAGAATATTCAATAGGCTCTCCAAATTTGGAGTTAATATACTGATGGTATAATTCATGCATGTCTAGGTATCGGCCCAGCGCTTCCTAGATTGACATAAAGCAATGTCAGCCAATAACGTCAGAGATTTGTGTGTGAAAGATGTTAGCTTTCAAATAGAATCCCGAATTTTTATAACTAAACATAGCTAGCAAATAATGGCCATCTGACTAACCTTATGAATTATAAAACCTCCAAAAACATGCAAAAACAAATAGCAGTTGAATGCATAAGCACCCAACAGAAAAGGAGAATACTACCATGAATATGATGCATGACATATGAATATATATAAGAACTTTCTCAAGTGAGAATCAGTTGGCTCAGCGAAAATCAATAGCGAAGTAGATAAAAATAAAAACCAGCGACTATAGCATTGATATGTTTGACCCAATATAAATCATCAATTGAGAATGAACAAAATCCAACCTCTCCACTGAACTCAATTTGAGGCTCCTCCTTAAGAAGAGCCTCAAACTCCTCATTTGCATCCACGACACGAGCAGCTGGGTGCTTTCTGTGATACTCACGAATCTGCAATTGCAAAATAAATACTCATTAGAATTCCCAATAAACTTCAAGAAGTCTTCTAAAGTTCACCAAGTGCCTTAACAAACCAGAAACTACGTAAAATTAAGAGATGATTCAAAAGCATTCAATTCTTTGAGTCAATCAGCTGTTAGTAGCTTGAGCAACAACTCAAACTTCTCATTAATCATCTTACAAGGTACAGATCAAAATTAAGAAAATTTTAGTAGTCAATCTTTCACATAATACCTCCTTGAGCCTATCGTAGAAAGCGCTGAAAACGTTCGTTCCAGTCGCAGTCTGTCCTCCAAGAGCTGCAATCTCATCCTTCCTGGCATTGTCTTTATCTTCATATATTTCAATCTATGGAAAACCCAGAACAACATTAACTCGACACTGAAACTGAATTGCTGCAACGAGCACATTACCACCATTTCAGCTCAGTAGCTATGCTAAGCATGGACCACGCTAGCACCTATTATCGAGAAATGGGGTTGGAGAACTTACGAGCTTCTCAGTCGTGGCGGTGATGGTGTCAATCATGTGGCGGACGCGATGGCTCTGAAATAGGCGGTCTTTGCTCGTTTCGGGCTCGTTCTGGAGGTCCTTCACGATGAGCCGCTCGAGCCGCTCCACCTCCTCGTGAGCGCCGCGTGTCACCTCCAACAGAGTCGACGACATCGTTCCCTCTTCCCTTTCCCTCTCTAAGCAAGCTCAGCCGTGCCTGCCGAAGCCAAGCTCAGCCAGTCAGCCGATCAACCCCGCCCCGGTGTAATGCCTGCTAGTTAGGGTTTCACTCCAGGCCGGCGACTGTATAGAAAGAATCAAAAGACGCAAAGCAGACGATCGCGGTTCAGGGATCAAAAAACGGCGTCGCTTTGCTTCGACGGAGACACCCTCCTGGCCAACTAATTATGTCATGCCAGGTGTACAACAGTACATTCTCGTGGCCCGACTATTACAATCATGGGCTTAGCCCATTCATTTTGTTGAGCCCGACAGGCCCAATAATGCCCAATTATAGTAGTCCCAGAATCCCGGATAGAGATGGCAATGGGCGGCGGGGGGAGGTTTTTGAAAACCCAGAGCGGGTCGACTCTCTCGGGACCCGTGCAGGGTTAGGAGAGCACGGGTCGGCCCGATTAATTAAAAAGTATTTTAATATTTTATAAAACATAATTTAAAATATAATATAAATTTATAAATTTATAATAATATGGTTAAGTTAATGTAAAATAGACAGATTTCACACAATTTTAACTAAATGGAGTTATTATTATTTAATTTATTATGATAAAATATTCATAAATTAAATTTGATTTAATTTTAGAATTTTATAGAATTATATAATATAGGGGAACGGGTTAGAGCAGGGCGGGTCCGATGACAGACTGACCCCGCCCGGAGCGTCGGCAGGGCCGGGTCGACCGGGTAAGCGGGCCACTTTTGCCATCCCCAATTCCGGGTCAGGGAGATCGAAACGTTTCGATTCCTCCTCCCTCGCGCACTTCCCTTTGCTCTCTCCAGATTTGGAGCACGAACTTCTCTGCAACGATGTGGAGCTGCTGAAAGGTCAAAGGAGCTGATCGGCGCGAAGCTCTGAGCCCTGCAACGATGTGGAAGATGAGCGGCCGGCCTATGTTCGGCGGCGGCGGAGGCGGGGAAGAAGAAGAGGGGAGTATCCTCGAAGGCGATTCTGAAGAATTCTGTTCCCTCTCACCTATGCAGGTATCGCTAGTTCGAGTCAACCGTTTTTTATTTTTTTGGCCAGAACTTCGAGTCAACCTTCTGTTCACGCTTTTCGTATATTAGCAATGTTCCAATGATGGCTGTGTGGACTGGTTGTTTTGTGTTTGAACAGAGAATTTATGCGTTTGCCGCGTTTTTGCTCGCGGGTTTGGTCATCATGTTCCTGGTAAGGCCAAATCTTGAACTTTGATACTGATACCCTTTTTCGCTCTCTTCAGAAATATATTTCATTGCATTCTGTAAGCGTATAGGAGATGAGCAGTAGTACATCAAGAAGAAGAAGAAAATTGAAAATTTTATTGCCGCAAACATAGCAAAACCCAGAAATTTGCAGCCAATTACATTTTTCACTGATGGAAAGAAGGTCTTCTTGGCTACAAAGGTGAAGAAAATAACCACCATGGGATTGTAGAGCTAGCTTTGAATGCCTATATTGTTTGTTTGATGATTTCTCATGTTGGGACTGTAAAAGGGAGTGTAATAACTATGCCCATCAACACTGTCATTTTGAATGAATGTAGTATACCATTACCGATCAAAATGGAAAACTTTCTGGCTAATGAAAGAAAGTTAAGTCATATGATATGTTCCCGTTTCTCCATGCTTTTGGCATTGTATTTACTAGTGCAGCTTCGCCTTTCTTTGAAATGGGAAAGTCTTGGATGAAAAATGCACCAATAAATTAGGATATGGACCAGATAAATTAGACGGGTTCTTGCCCCTCAGTAACGAGATCATATTGAAGCAAGCAGTTTAAGAATTAAAAGCCAGTAATTTTACTCTGTGAATTATTTACTTGCAGAATGTAAGCTTCAGGATCTGGAGGTCCTTAACTGATTTGGACTTCCCATGAATCACCTAATAGAAAGCTTCAGATCTAATTATTGAACTGTGTTTAACTGATTATGAATCAGCTCACGTGTCTTGAACTAGTGAATTTAGCAGGGAGATACATGTATATATTTTTATGTTGTTTAACCTGCTGACTTTCTTGTTTCTGCTGGTATGTACTTCTGTTTTTGTCAAGATAGTGCATACTTATAACTCCTGCTTTATGATCGAGCGATTTGTTGGCAGTGTTTCTTATGAGGATGATAGACTGGCATGTGATATGTAGTTACTTAATGGTGTGATTAGTTTAAAGTTGATATCTTTGTCCAGTGTCAAAAGATATATACAGATTCTTGAAAGTCGTAGGGTGCCTGCTATGCCAGTATATTGTTGATAATCACTCGAGTCCTTTCTAACGTCTGCTTTTCTGCAGTCACTGATCGTATTTGTCAAGCCAATCAAATTTGCAGTCCTATTCACCTTTGGCAACCTTTTGGCTGTTGGAAGGTGAGTCAACTTGGATGGGATAGAATAATATCGAGAGTGATAGCTCCAGTACATTGACGTTCTCATGTTATATTGTTACCACTTGACCTGTCTAGTCTATTTTTCTAATGAAAGATCGAGGATTCTCCATTCTTATATACTCACCAAACAGAATTCTGCAATGCTGAGTTTAGTTTCAAGATTCTGAATCTTCTTCTCTGTTCGGCAGCACAGCCTTCCTTATTGGAGCTGCACAACAATTGAGAATGATGTTTGATCGAACACGCATTGTTGCCACTGCAATATACCTCGGTTGTGTTGTTTTTGCTCTCATATGTGCTCTTTTGGTAAGCTTGCAGTCTTGCTCTGTTAAGTTCTTATCAAAGTGCAGGAACTTGGATTGCCTTTCTTTTGGGTCTGTAGTTCGATAATTATTTGCCTGTTCATCTTGCAGATACGTAGTAAGATATTGACCATTGTAGCTATCATTTGTGAGATCTGTGCCCTTATCTGGTAAGCTCTACTTCTCTCGCACGTGTACGGCTCATTGGGACTCGAGACTGTTGTTCCTTAAAGAATGATGTTTGGGATTCTGTTGGATCGTGGTGTTTCTTCCAACCTGTCCATTTGTTTTATTTGTCCCCATTGTCACAGGTACAGTTTGAGCTATATTCCTTTTGCACGGAGAATGGTTTCTGAACTCATGGTCCGATGCTGTGACACTGAGCTATAAGGAGTCATTGGATGCGTAGGTCAAGAAGAATTTGAAGCCTTGATATTTCTTTCATTCTTTCAGTTCAAAGTTTGTGATAAATCACCATTCAAGCTGCATTCAGTTTGTGATCATTCCCCCCGAAAAACATGCCCTGTTGTTTGAGATTAGTGTGTGCTGGTTTATGCCTTTCTGATTCAAAGCTAGTGATGGTTTGGTGACTCTTCTAAAACAATGGTTTGTTCCTTTGATTAGTTAAGTGGGCCTCGAGGATTTTCAACCCAGACAGTGCCGAAAACGGAACTTCCTATCCAACAAGAAGTCCAGGGCTTTCAGGTTCGAACTCATTCGACTTCATTATTTAAAGAAACACAAGACAGTTGCTAGGATAGTAGAGATCAAGTTTATACAAACCAATCATGTATCAATTCCTCCCTCCGCATCCCCTTTTGGAAGCCTTTGGTTGGTCCTCTAGGCAGCTCGAGTCTAATAGATCTTAACTTAACCGGGTTGGTCCATTGAATGGTAAAGTTATCTCGACTATAGAACCGTTTCATTTATAAGACTCGAATGTGAGATCTTTTTTAAGAAAAATAGATGTTAGAATGATCATTTAGAGACAGGAACATTACACCAAAATTCAATTGTATGTGATGGCTGTAGACAGCTAACCTCAAAGAGGCCCTGGCTGAGAGCTACCTCAGCTTCCCACCTAATGCCTTGGTCCAGACATCTTAACTAACAAAACTCCCTTTCCAAGTCTTGATTGATCTCTCAGGCTGTTCCCCCTTTGACATTTTCAACACCATTGACTCTTGCCAGCTATGGAGACAGCTGGGCTGTGTCTTCATCCTATGGAATCTGTATGAATCTCCAGGCGACTATTTAACGGGATCTCCTGAAGTAGTAGGATCGATGCTAACACTCGAAGCGTGGCACTTACATGTGATCCCTGGGAGTGGCTGATACGGGTTCTCATTCAATTCGTGGGTTCTTGGCTACAGTGGGCATTCCTAGATTGGTTGGTCAGTTGGATCTAAACGCAACCAAGTCGAGTACTTCTCAGAAGGTTAAGATCACCGAACAGAGTGGATTCCTCAGTTTACATAGATCATGGCACTTCATTTGATATCTAAAGATCCCATCAAAGAAAAAAGACCAGCGGATTCCTACTATAGAAGAAGTCAATCAAAATTTATGATTTCACCTTTGAAAGATACCCCATGACTGTTGAGATCTCTCCATCACTTGAGTTTCAGGGAAGCACCCTTGCTCTCATGTTGTTATTATCTCTCCCTTTTTTGTTTATCAATAAAAAGGGCAGACAACACTAACGACGATCCAGTCTGTTCGGATTTCCGTGTTCAATTGTAAATCTATCAGAAAAACTAAATAACAAGTACCAATCACTAAGAACAGTGGTCTAATAGTCTAAAACACACCTACATGCAGTTTGGTCTATTGCTCTCATGTTGTTGTCATTATCACATCATGAGAAAACTCTTGATAATGTCTATTTCGCGCTCCAGCGATGGCTTACCCCTGTTCACAAACTGCTCCGACAAATTTTCAAGCTCCCCCTGACCGCAAGAAACGCTCATGTACCAATAGTACAGATTACAAACTGCGCCACGCTCAATGATTCGACTTGCTCTAATCCCTTTGATTGATATTATTGGGTCTTTACCTAACAGATATTATTGGGTCTTTAATTTTAATTCGTTGCTGAAAAACGTGACAGTCTAAGGGAAATAACAACAATTTAAAGTGGTTGGTGAGCTCCACAATTCACAAAGCTTCCTCTTGGGTCTATATGAAAACTATTTGTTAAGAGGAAGAAACCAAATCGTACCGGTATGAGTTGACTGAAGCGATTCATTTCTTCCATACTTTAAGGTAGATTCGAATTTGAGTTTTATAAATAAAAAAAATACGTGGTTGGAAATGTTTTTAACCCATCATAAACAGTCTAATTCGAAGTTAAATTATTAAATTATTAAGAGGATGAGTTTGTGCGGGAAAAAAAAAAAACAAAAATAAAAAAGAAACGGATTCTTCGATTGGTGGGGGGGCATTTTGCCACGTGATCTTTGAGTATCTCTTCATCCTTTGAAACCTACCAAAGATTCGACCAATTCCCTCCAATCACCTTGGAGATTGATCCTCAGCTACCCCCGACAAATGTTTTTTAAGATCAAGAAACAGCTTCTGTTAAAGGTACCGACCAACCTACCACCGGTCCACGACCAGCGAAATCACATGGATCCACGCTGGAAAACCGGTTTCCGAGTACTTGAACTCCAAGGAGAACTTTGAAGCCCCTCGATTTAGGATCGATGACCAAGGTTCGACCGGGACCATCGATGGCATGGCACACGCATTATTCAAGCTGATTTCCTAGTATCATTTAGTGTCGAGAAGTATCTCACGGCTCACCTGACAAATATTAGTCCGTCGTGAACATCGTTCTCTTTCTGTATATATGACAAAGGGTTATATGAATGGATGCACCTGGTCTTCAAACGTTTCTTCAGGTAGCTACCTCGTTCGAGTACGGGAGTACACACTTAGATTAGGACACTGGAGAGCATGAGGAGAAGAAAATGAGGGAGTTGGTGCGAGCACGGAAGTGATATTTACATAAAGTTACATGTGCAAGAGTTGACGTGACATGTCCTTCGAAGATGGGTGGTCAGCATGCTAGTTCCAGGGTCTGTACGAGTATCGGCAGTTGACCGACTATGGGAAGGTCGGTGTTTTCTCGACCTGGGGTGATCAGTCTCGGTTTAGTTGGTCAAGGAGAAGAAAATGACGGAGTTGGTGCGAGCATGGAAGTGATATTCATATGAATTTACTTGTGCAAGAGTTGACGTGACATGTCCTTCGAAGATGGGTGGTCAGCATGCTAGTTCTAGGGTCTGTACGAGTATCGGCAGTTGACCGACTACGGGAAGGTCGGTGTTTTCTCGACCTGGGGTGATCAGCCTCGGTTTAGTTGGTCGAGGAGAAGAAAATGAAGGAGTTGGTGCGAGCATGGAAGTGATATTCATATGAATTTACTTGTGCAAGAGTTGACGTGACATGTCCTTCGAAGATGGGTGGTCAGCATGCTAGTTCCGGGTCTGTACGAGTATCGGCAGTTGACCGACTGCCGGAAGGTTGGTGTTCTCTCGACCTGGGGTGATCGCCTCGATTTAGTTGGTCGAGCCGGCGGTCAAGCCGGTCGTGGTGGTGTCAGTATATCGATAAACTTTTCACCCCCCAAACAAAGCAACTAAACCGAGTTTTCTGTTAGCGTAGACATTTTTCTAACCAGCTATTAGCGTAGACTTGAAACGGCCTACTTTATTATTTAATTTTTTCGTATAGAGACTCTAATTAATTTTTAATTATTTTATTATGTTTAATATTATTTTAAGGTTTTAATAATTTACTATATTAAATATTATTTTGCTTAATCCTCGACGATATTCGCGCAACTGCCATCATCAATCAAGCCCATTAGCACTCCAAAACAAATTGTTGAAATATTAAATTATAATGAAAATTGATTAAAACTATGAGCCTTTTTGGACCGATCGTTTTTTCCATGACCATCTTGATAATAAAATAATTATTTCAATAACCAAAAAAAATACTGAAACTAATTATAACACAAATAAATTAATTTTTTTCGTACCCAAAAATCCAACAGATCTGAATTCAAGGTTGATCGATAATACAATATCATATAAAACTCATCTAATCGTAAATTTACTTAACAAAAGCTCAAACCCAAGATCGGGATCTTACTTCAAAAAATGATATATTGAACCATCTCAATTGAACCGTTATAACGAATAAGTTTCCCCCTTGTTCTCATTTATTTGCAGTCTTTATGAATCCTATGTGGTGGAGACTCATTATTTTTCTTGTTAATAAGGAGATTGAATGCGAGACCTTTCATTTTTCGGCTTAATCGAAAGCAACCATCGAGCCGAGTGCCGGACACCGATACTTGAGTTTGCCACGAATCACAAAAGCAACTGTACATGTGTGCACGGCTCGAGCTCGAGGGTTCACTAGACCGTTACAGATCGAAATCTTACGAATCGAACCGAACACGTGATTCCTTTATGATCTTTGTACTGCGGAATAGGCGTTGTTGGCAATGAAAACAATGCTGGGTACTACTCTTCCGGCTTTACCAAGACAAAATATCCCTCTTCGTTTCTTTGGGTTCTTTATGCTTGCTAGAAGAGCGATCGGTTTCTCACTTTTCTCCATTTCTGTCCCTTAGTGGGCATTTTTGACACGTTCAACCTATTTTATTTATTACAAAAAAGATAATATATATATATATATATCTATTTATTTAAGAAGCAAAAACCAACTTTTTTTTTACAATATTAAACCGTTGATAGTATTACTTGTTGACGGGTTCGTGTTAGTATTAGTTGTTTTGTTCAATTTGTTAAATATGTTATCGGTTGAACACAAAAGCTCAAACATTAAATATCGCAAGTTACTACATCACCACTGCTATTGCCATCATTTCTATCCAGCAGAAGGGAAAAAAGAAAAGAAAAGGAAAGTTTAAGGAACAAATAAGATCATGGTTGGTCGAGTGGGTTTCCTCTTAAACACGATCCAGTAGATCACGTCTTCTTGTTAACGGGAAAGTTTTCAATGTAGTGGTTATACCATGTCATTGATGTTAACGTGGTATATCCGTCTATTAGGGTTCACCATTTATATATTTATCCAATTATGGTTCACCATTTATTAGATTTTTTAATATTTTTTACCATTTATATATTATTACCAATTAGTTTTCACCATTTATTTAACATTTTTTATATTTTAAAATATTTTCTGGGATTTAATAATCGTAACTGTATAATTATTGATTATATATTAAGATCCGATTGGACAAATATAACTACTCTACTGAAAACTTTATCCTTCTCAGTAGGGGACAAATCCATGACTATGGTAACTTTACCTCTTAGTCGACTAACATAGTTCAAACCTACAATAGTAAGTTTTTTTTTCGATCAATACCACATAGTATTCGAAAGTCCAATGAACACAGACTACCCAAGTTCAAGCTCGATCGGTCGACCCACAACGAATAAAACTCTATCCATTTAATTTCTTTCCCTTTACAAGATTTAAATACGAGATTTTACTTAAGAGAAAGAGATGTTGAACCATTTCAATGAACTGATGATATGCAAGTGTTGATTTAGTTGCAACTAGTCACCTGACTCGTGCTACCCACAACGAGCATCGTCGAACATGAAGTGAATGATAACATTGACGGTACCCGAAAATTTAACGACATGACGAACTCGTACTCTACACGGCAAGCATACTCGAATATGCTTTAAAATGGAAAAAAAATTGCTACCATTAACTGAATTGAATTGAAACAACCTTGTGTAGTTTACAAAAGAATTCATCTCAGTGGATGATGTAAGCGAGCATCAAAGCCATGAGCATTAGCACGTACGCTTCCTTGATCAATTGCCACTACTGCATTTTCCCAAACAAACAATTAAAAAATGCAGATCATCAACCTGAGTTGACCTAATGGTTCATTCATTAGAACCCTAAATGAGTGATACCGAGATCGATCGCCAATTTGGGAGGCTCGACGGGAATTTTCCCAAAAACCCCGACCTGATCGCAGATTAAACTCAAAGTGCACTTCGGCTAGGTCGAGAATACTATATAGTGAAAAAAAAAAAACAGAAAAATGACCATAATGAAACAGTGGGTCATTGTGGGCGGGCGGGATTCACTTCCACAAAACAATGTCCAGTCAATTGGAAATTGGCCATACTTACATTAGTTGGAATGATTTGGCGTATTCTCAAAAATGGTCAGAATTGAGTTCTATAAATATATACATGAAAAGTTATCTGTTTTTTTTAAATCTGTACTACTAATATTTAAAAATTCAACAATCCTGACTAATATAATTTGGGCATGAAAAGCCTTTTATGGGGATATAACTCTCCCGAAATAAATTCTTTCCATTTTATAATGGAAGAATTTTAATCCTTAGTAAGCTGAACCGATTCAAATGGTCCTTAGATTACGGCTTCTCTTAGATTATGACTTCCACTCGATCGGTCGAGACTGTGCTCTGACACGGACAGACAATGCACGACACGATCAATACGGCCTTCAATAATTCGCTACACAATCATGTGCTCCATCTAATTCTCCATGCCATGTTCAATCGGTCCAAATGCCGCTAGTTTTATCACAGATTGAATGGGATATCACCGTACTAAAATCTCTTTTTCCGTAGATGATTCTTGAAATTTCAAAGTCGAAGATGTGTGAAATTTCATGGTTTATGTAAGGAGGAATTAATGCACGTGCTTTTCACTCGAGTGCATCGGTTGAAAGCTACTTTCAAAGTATGGTCGTTTTCTTGTCTCCTTAATCGCAGTAACAAGATAATGGCGATATTGGAGAAAGCAAAGTATAACTAGAACAATGCTATCAGATTCATGAAAGTTTCGGTATCGATGAACAGTGTATTAAAGAGGGGAGAGAGAGAGAGAGAGACTACTTTCATGGTTGCATCAATCGATGTGCCCGACATTGAAAAAAATGCTTCTTGCGATGGAATCAAAGGGGAAAGTAGTCAGTCTCTCACGACAACCATTGACCTTCAGCATCGGTGTCATGAATAAGTTTATGTCTAATTAAATGAGAGCTTAAGCAATCTCTCTCAATGAAAAAGCATGTGATTTCCACTGTTTGTTAAGGTTAAATCCGTCTTTTTCTCTTCCCGATATCAAAGGTATCCAGGATTCGACCCCCATGACAGTGTACCCATGCTTACGAGAGCACGAGAGTTGAATTTTTTTAACTTTCTAAGGAACAAAAAGATATAATAAAAAATTAAAGTGTTCATTTTTTAACTTTATTGTATTAATAAAAATTTAAAATAATACATTAATAAATAAAAGCATGAAAAATCTTACTGACAAACGTTAAATTCAAAATCCTCGACCTTGGTTGTATAATAGTGTTGTTGTATCGAGTTGTCTTATGCAATTTGTCGTGTTATTATTAATTATTAAAAAACTTAAAATCCTGCCGGCAGCACAGACTCCTCACATAACCAAGTGGCCGCGTCCGATCGCGTCATTCCGTCCGTCACGTTGCACGGTCAACCCACCCTCTTGACCGTACCCCTTATGACAAAACTACCCCTGGGCCAACCGCTTTATCTTTTCTATACCCTTATTATTCTTAAATATTTTCACTTTTTATCCAAATAAAATAATATCCCCCACAATTATCATTATTGCACCCTATTATTGATTTTTTTAAAGACGATTACGTGCTGAACAAGTTATTGTAGATTCGAGAGTCGTGGAATTTATCGACAAACTCTTCGGGCCAACCAATCGATCGATCGATCTTTTCTAGGAAAATAAAAAAAAATAGTTGAGATTTGAAAAAAAGCAACGGGAAATTTGAGTTTTTTTTTTTTAATTTTTGGTATTTTAAATGCAAGATCAACGGGTAGTTGCCCCCTTCGTCAAGTTACCGAATTAAAGTCCTCATTTAAAAATTATATTATAATATAATATCAAAGGGAAGTGGTAGACTTTTTTTCTTGTGCATAAAAAAAATTCAATCGGTCAAATTAAATTCGAACTTGAACTCATTACTCTGCTAAAAAATAAAATTCTTATTATTATAAATTTTATTTATTTAAAAGACTCAAATTTAATATGTTATTTAAGAATAAAAAATAAATAAAATATCTACCTGGTCAAACCAACATGCTTGAAAGTGAATGACAATTGAAAACCGTGAATTCTTATGTCTAATTATATTGAATTACGTTACGCAATAAAATTCAGAAATAGAATCCGACATTGACCATTATGCATTTGTTATTGTTGTTGTTAATTAAAATAAAATCTTAAATGGTCTTGTCTCATGATAATATGAGGATAAAATATTGATTAAATTATTCTAATTGTAAATAATTACAGTTATCGTTAGAGTTATTAATGTCCGTCTGCTTATTTTTTATAATTTAATTAATACTTTTCACGTAATAAAATAAAATTACATAATAATTTCTCTTAGTGGTGTGACTTATTCATTCTTTCCGTACAGCCTTAGTGCAGTAGTATAAAATTTTGACTCGTGATTAAGATGTTCTAACTTCGATCTTTACCGTGGAAGTAGAAGAGAAAATGCATAAACTATTCCCAAATTATCCTTCCAGTTGCCGTCAGTTGAAAATTAAATTAAATTACGTAAGAGACAACATGCGTGCGCATGCACATTTTTGTGTAATTGAATACTGAGCACACTTAGACAACTTGTATTCTTACTCCGAGGAGTGTTCGATGACGATACAAAGATTCAAGTGGGACTCGAAACAGATTCCCCTTTGCAGAATAAACATGCCCAAGAAATCGACATGGTATATTGATGTCCGATCAATCGAATTGCTGGATATATCGTTCGAGTTATTCCCGAGTTTTTATATGGAATTGTTTAATATATGAGAATGGAGACCGTTTGTCGAGCAAATATTCATTATGTAATACATAGCAAGTTCATTGTGTAAATCACCGTTTAGATCTTGATACTTGCAAAGTTGACTTTAAAAAACTGTCAAAACCTTGCTCGTATAAAATCTAAGAGAGATTTACACAATAAATTAAAAAACCGTAAAAACCTTGCTCGTATAAAATCTAAGAGAGATTTACACAATAAATTCATTATAAATATACTGAGTATTTACTCCCGTTTGTCTCATTCCTCGCATTTTTTTTATTTATAAATTAGATTTAAATGGAAATATAAGAACGTACAAGAAGTTCCTAACTTCACATTTAGAAGATAAAAAAAGTATCACTAAATATTAATTTTATTGATAAAAATTAAATATGCGGCCTCTTAGTTCCAAATTTAAGACAGTATCACTGTACTAAACCAAATTTTTAACGCACATAAAATCACATCTTACGCTCCGTGTTATCAATGCCGGTATTACATAGAGGCCCTTTGACTCGTGAGATTATTTTGTGTAACGGGTATGTTGCACGGTAGTGCTTATTTAATATCATAAATTAATAAAATTCGATAGTTTTAATAAAAAGATTTTAAAAAATAATTAAATATTACTGGACCGGTACATGGGAGACTTTCTCTCCTTTGACTCTGAGCAACAATTAGAATTGGAAATCTGTTACTGGGGGAGAAAGATTAGCCAAAAAGTTGTCAAGGATAAGAGCCGCTGACCTAGGGGGAGAGAACTGATTTTACTAAAATATCCCTGCCAGTTATCGCCTTACTAGCTTCACGCGACAATATGGAAGACACTGTAATCATCCTGGACCGACGATGAAACATGGACTTGTTCTTTCCTCCGTAAACATACGAACATAAACTAGTTGTTCCGATTGATCGATTACGGACAATAAATCGATGGTACATCTAATGGTATCCCTCAATCTGTTTCCAAAATTATAAATTATGTACATGATTAATTACCTGTACAACTGACCGCACAAGCATCAGTGTTATCGAGGAGATACCGTTTCTACTTTATAAATATACGTTAGTTCAAGTAATAAGACACATATTTCCCTTAAGTAAAAGTTTCGAGTTTGAGTTTTTATGAGAATTTTACCATTTAATGAGCTAACGTAATTCAAATTAAATTAGTTAGGAATAAAATAACTTTTGAATGTATGTGGTTACACAAAAAAAGAATTACCATAAAATTTAATGCACATTCGGTCAATACCACAATCCTTGCCACCAGTTTATTGGAAATCAATGTGCACGTAAATAAGGGAAGTCAATTAATGTCAGTTGTCGGTAAAAAAAAAATTTAAATATTAATAATCCACCTGGAATTGACCAAATAATTTTCTCGCTAGATCCAAAGATATGTAATTTTATGATCGATCATCAGGTTGGGAGAGTTGACGAAAATTTTTTCAGGAACCCCGATCTGACTGTAATTAGCCTCGAAATGTGTTTCGACTGGTTTAAGATATTACGTGGTGCAAATAAAAAAATTAAAAATTAATGTCAGTTGGGCATTTTCCCTTTTCCTTCCACAGCGAGGGAGCGCGGAGGCTTGTAGCCGAGCCGCAGGCTTCCGGCGGACAGTGAAAGCTCGTGCTTGGCGGTACCGGTTTCCACTTGCAAGAGAGAGTTTGGTACCATTTGACAGTTTTTATATTTTACTTTCGGGATAATAATTTATTGGCAAGTTTCTTGAGTATAGTAGTGTTTCAGTTCGAAATTCTTAGAGGTCGATATCCAAGATTTAATGTGAGACCCCAGATTGTAAATACATTCTCTAGTAGATGTCGGTTGTCGCGGTATCGGATATTATTAATATTAAAAAGTTTTTATATTTTATTATAAGTTAATTAAATTTTTTTAAATTTTTTCCTAAAATATTTAAATATTATTAATTTATTAATATTATATAATTCTTGATGTATCCATTGCATAAAAAAAAAAACTCGATAGAAGCCGTACAGAAGCCAAGTAGGGCTGACCCATCTGCAGCGTGCCGCATAACCCACCCGCACACGTGGCAGATACCCTGTCCCCGGCCCCACCCGACCGGTCACTCTCTATAAAAATGGCGAGGTACGACTGGGTATTTCGGCAAAGATGCAAATCCCCTCCCCTCGTGGTCCCCACGCGCCGCCACTACCGGAGCCCCCTCTCCTCCCTTTCTCTCCCATCTGCTCCCCCCATCTCTCTCCTCTATAAAATCCGCTGCTGCTCTGCTCCCAATCGAAACAAGCCCTATACCTCTCCCTCCATCTCATGATTCTCTAGCTTCTCTCTGTCTCTTTCTCTCTCTAGCTTCCTTCTACCACTCCGAATATCCCGTCTGCAACGCTGTCTCTGGCTCGCTCGCTCGCGTTTAGCTGTACTGTAGACTCCTTCGGGAACCTCTCTGGCTCTCGGAGAATCCGCCAACAAGAAAATAAATTATTTGTTGACAATCTCAATGGTTCTGGTTTGATAAAATTTGCAATCTGATCTCTCTCTCTCTCTCTCTCTGAAAATCGGACGTAGAATCTGTCTGTTGGAGCGCAAATCTGTCAGTTTTCACCTGCAACTGACGCTCCTTAATATTCATTTCTCATTGAAGAGCTCCGAACCGGCTGGTGTTGAAGATTGACCTTGAATTCTAAACTCATACCCTTTCGAATCTTCCATCCTTCTCCATGTCGTCCGCTTCTTCAAGCTCTGCCCTTCAACCGAAGGCCCAGAGCTCCTCCCTACCACCTTCCCTCAGCAAGCCGTATATTACACCTCAGCTGAATGTGAGCCTGCTCCGGAGGAAGGGGACGAGATGCTCGGCCTCTAAGAGGTCGACGGCGGGTCTTCTGGAGAAGAGGTTCTTTGGTCCGAGAGTGCAGGGAACCGAGAGGCTGCTCCCCGTGTGGCAACCGGACGGTCACCGTCGGAGACCGGAGCTCCTCGTTGCGCAGTCGTCACTTTCTGCAGTGCCTGAGAGGCCGCTCGGGCTCTATGACCCAAAGTTCGACAAGGACTCCTGCGGGGTTGGGTTCGTCGCGGAGTTGTCAGGCGAAAGCAGCCGAAAGACGGTGAGCTTTTGCCTGCGTCTTGCAGGCGCGGGTCATTTTCACACGAATTTTCGCATTTTTGCTCACGAAGTTTTTCTTTTTGGAATTTTGTTAGGTGACGGATGCTTTGGAGATGCTAGTACGGATGTCGCACAGAGGTGCCTGCGGATGTGAGACGAACACCGGGGATGGAGCAGGGATTCTCGTTGCCCTGCCCCACGAGTTCTACCAGGAAGTATGCGACTTTTTTGGCCTTTTTGTATTCTCTTCTCTCTGTTCCTAATGTGATTGCGAAGGGATTCGGATTCCCCTTTTTTCTGTCTGAATCCTCCTCTCAATTTCTCCGTCTTTTTCCCTAGAAGTCGCCGTAATGCATTTAGATTATTGCGAGACTTGTAAGTGGGAAAGTAGAATCTTGTTTCGTTTGTTGTGAAGCAAAAAGTTGATTTTTGATTAAACATGCCGTGGAGAAAGTTATCTGCGAATTATATTCCCACGTGTATAATGCAAAATCTAGATACTGAATGTGGTTTCTATGCAATTTTGGCAAATATTTTGAATGAAGCAGATAAAAGTACTAACTTTTACTACTGCTTCAACTTAAGATCATCGAAGTCCCGATGCTAATGGACCTTGTATCGTCTATTCTCAGGTGGCCAGTGAGAACGGTTTTGAGCTACCTCCACCTGGGGGGTATGCTGTTGGCATGTTCTTTCTGCCCACGTCAGAGAGTCGGAGGATGGAGGGCAAACGAGTGTTCTCTAAGGTAGCGTCAGCTCTGAAAATGTCTTCAGTTGGAGATTCCATATTGTTCTCGGGTATGAAATCTTGTCCACTTTGATCATCATTTCGTGGTTCTTTCATGAAGGTTGCGGAGACACTTGGGCACAGGGTCCTCGGATGGAGATCTGTTCCGACAGATAACACAGGTCTGGGCAAGTCTGCTCTGCAGACAGAGCCTGTTATCGAGCAAGTGTTTCTCACACCTAGTCACAAGTCCAAAGTTGACTTGGAAAGACAGGTACTAATTCTGATTCCAAAATTGGTGTGTTCCAGATCAAGCAAACGTCGCATTTGCTATAGGATTTCACTGATACAAATCAAAATCGCCGGCTTTCTCTAGGAGAGAAAAGTATGGACAATTCCATTAACTGTCATCCATTTTCTCTCGCGTTTATTTCCAAAAGACCCTTTTTTTTTTTGTCGTTGTAGCAAGAAAAATCTTTTCACCGGAAAATCTAAATCCCACATCTATTTTCAGCAAGTTCTAGAACTAGAATTCAGCCATTAAAGAACTTATTAATTGATGTTTCTGGTCTCTGATTTCCACATTCGATGTTTCTGATCCTTTTGTTTACAGATGTACATTCTCAGGAGGGTCTCAATGGTTGCTATTCGAGCGGCATTGAACCTTCAGCATGGCAGTGCTCGGGACTTCTACATATGTTCTCTTTCCTCGAGGTTCTTTTTCCTTTCTTAGTGTAGAATTTTCGATGTTAAATTGGTCTATGGTGGCTGCTTTCTGTCCAAATGATTAAGGCTGTTTCCTGTCCATGCAGAACGGTTGTCTACAAGGGCCAGCTGAAGCCGGTTCAGTTGAAGGAGTACTACTATAAAGATCTTGGCAATGAAAGGTTTACGAGCTACATGGCCCTGGTAAATATATTAGCCATTCACTTATCTTCTCTCCACTAACTCATAACAATACTTCAACAAACAGCAAGGGAACCAGTAACTGACTGGAAGCAAGGTTGAGGAATGACTTCTGAGGCCTTGAGGTTTGAATGATCCCTTAAATTCTTCCACTCCTTAATGATTCGCTGCATTACGTGAGTCAGTAAGAAAAACTTTACTAAAAGTAATTTAGCTGCTGTTGGGAGATGAGTTCCAGTGACAGGAGAGTCCAGTTTAATGGCCCAGGTTCCTCCATGGTTGCAATTAGAAACAAGTTCCTTAAATATAAATTCAAATTGCAAAGTCCCATTGAGCTTCCCTACGCAGTTTACATGTTGATTAAATCTTATCTTATTTCTCTATTTACGCTGATTCTAATGGAGCTGTAATTCTCAATTACTGCCATTCTTTTCTTTGCAGATTCACTCTCGGTTCTCTACGAATACATTTCCCAGTTGGGACAGGGCCCAGCCTATGCGTGTCCTGGGCCACAATGGTGAGATTAATACTCTCAGGGGCAATGTGAACTGGTAACTTCTGAAGCTAGTAGATTATTTGTTTCCTCATACAGACTATATGTAACTAGCCCATTGACTGTTGTATAAATAATCTATTATTTACCACATCGCTCTTTGTTTTTCTGCTTAGGATGAAAGCCCGTGAAGGTCTCCTGAAATGTCGGGAGCTACGTTTGTCAAAACTTGAATTGAAGAAGCTCCTACCTATTGTTGATGCCAGTAGTTCTGATTCAGGTGAAATTCGCATTATATGTATATCTGCTGGTTATTGTCTCTAGATATGCATAAAGTCCACTTCAGTAGCTACAGTGTTATCCATAGACCTTTATTTTCATCATATTAGTTCATTTGCTATTAATTCTGTAACGGGATTGTCAATACCTTTTTATTCATCTTGTCACAGGAGCTTTTGATGGTGTCCTTGAGCTCCTGATTCGTGCTGGTAGAAGCCTTCCTGAAGCTGTCATGATGATGATTCCTGAGGCTTGGCAAAATGACACGAACATGGATCCCAGGAGAAAGGACTTGTACGAGTACTTCTCTGCTTTGATGGAGCCGTGGGATGGCCCTGCTCTGATATCATGTAAAAATGCTTCCATTTTCCCTTTCTTGCTTTAGAGGAAAAATGAAAAATATACTAATTGCACTTTGAGAGGAATGTTTTATCATGAAAGAACTTCTAAAATGGCATTCTAACATATTTCTTTAACCTCTTTGATTTCAAGAAAAAGGGGAAATAGGAAATTGAAAACTTTCACTTTTTGATCCCAGAAGGGTCATGGCAATCTTTGCTTTTTTGACGATTTTTTATTTCTCTCCCTCAATCGTATTATATTTTCGTCAGTTACGGATGGTCGCTATCTGGGAGCTACACTGGATCGAAATGGACTTCGCCCTGGTCGATTCTATGTCACTCACAGTGGAAGAGTTATCATGGCTAGTGAAGTCGGTGTTGTTGATATCCCTCCTGAGGATGTTGCTAGGAAGGGAAGGCTTAATCCTGGGATGATGCTACTGGTTGATTTTGAGAAGCATATTGTTGTGGATGATGAAGCCCTAAAACAGCAGTATTCACAGGAGAGGCCCTATGGGGAGTGGCTTAGGAGGCAGAGAATTGAACTCAGGGACATAATTGACTCTGTTCCTGCGTCTGAAAGAGTTGCTCCCTCCGTGGCTGGGGTAGTTCAAGTAAGCATCCTTTGGCTTTGTTTCAGTTTTCAGAAACAATATCCAGTTTCGTCTTATTGCAAGGAAAATATGTTCTAAGTCCCCTTCTTCCTCAATAAAGTCAGTAAACCCATATTTTAAACGCGGGTTGCCTTATCCTTTCACTCTTTGTTCTCAGAAAAATGAATTTTAATATGATACTATCAGATTTGGAGCATACTGCAATAGGAAGAAAAGATGTTACAGAAACTTATATTTCTGTTTCACTATCTATTTGTTTAAAGCGATTTGCTACCTATGTTTAATTATTTTTCAGGCTTCCAATGGCGATGACAACATGGAGAACATGGGCATCCACGGTTTGTTGGCGCCTCTGAAAGCATTTGGGTAAGCCAAATTTCTCTTTCGTAGTTGGTCCATGGTATTACCGCTCACTTTTGTTTCATGTACTCCACCTTCTGCTGCAGTTACACTGTTGAAGCATTGGAGATGTTGATGCTTCCCATGGCAAGGGATGGGACTGAGGCTCTTGGTTCGATGGGAAATGACACGCCGTTAGCTGTCATGTCCAATAGAGAAAAGCTCACCTTTGAGTACTTCAAGCAAATGTTTGCTCAAGTTACGAATCCTCCCATCGATCCCATTCGGGAGAAGATCGTAACCTCCATGGAATGCATGATTGGCCCAGAAGGTGATTTGACCGAAACCTCTGAGGAACAGTGCCACCGTCTCTCACTAAAAGGACCCCTTCTCTCCATTGAAGAAATGGAGGCTATTAAGAAGATGAATTACAGAGGATGGCGGAGTAAGGTCATAGACATAACTTACCCTATGAGCTGGGGTCGGAAGGGTTTAGAGAAAACCTTGGACAAGATCTGTGCTGAAGCTCATGATGCCATTGAAGAAGGCTATACAGCTCTAGTCCTTTCTGATAGAGGTAATGACAAATGATTGATCATCCTGCTCTCTAAGAAAGTGACTCTTTGCCCCTATAAGCTTCCTACATTGTGCAGTTTTATTTAAATTAGAAAATCTTTTGCAGCATTTTCACCCGACCAAGTTGCTGTGAGCTCTCTCTTAGCAGTTGGTGCTGTCCATCACCACTTAGTGAAACAGCTTGAACGCACTCGAGTTGCACTTATTATAGAATCTGCTGAGCCACGAGAAGTCCACCATTTCTGCACGCTTGTTGGGTTTGGTGCCGATGCCATCTGCCCATACCTGGCGATCGAGGCAATCTGGAGGCTGCAGGTTGACGGAAGAATTCCACCAAAATCAAATGATGAATTCCACTCAAAGGATGAGCTTGTAAAGAAGTATTTTAAAGCAAGCATCTATGGGATGATGAAGGTGCTCGCCAAGATGGGTATTTCGACGTTGGCCTCCTATAAGGGCGCTCAGATCTTTGAAGCTCTGGGTCTTTCATCTGAAGTTATCGAAAAGTGTTTTGCTGGAACTCCAAGCAGGGTCGAGGGAGCGACCTTTGAGATGCTTGCTGGAGATGCCCTTCACCTGCATGAGATGGCCTTTCCCAAGAGGGTCTTCCCTCCTGGGAGTGCTGAAGCTGTTGCCCTTCCAAATCCTGGTGATTATCACTGGAGGAAGAACGGAGAGATTCACCTAAATGATCCTCTTGCAATTGCAAAGCTTCAGGAAGCCGCAAGGAGTAACAGTGTGGCAGCATATAGAGAGTACTCGAGGAGAATTCAGGAGCTAAACAAGAGCTGTAACCTTCGTGGGATTTTGAAATTTAAGGAGGCGAAGGTGAAGATTCCATTGAATGAAGTTGAACCTGCTAGCGAGATTGTGAAACGATTCTGCACAGGAGCCATGAGTTATGGGTCAATATCTCTTGAGGCCCACACAACTCTGGCAATTGCTATGAATAAACTTGGAGGGAAATCGAACACAGGTAGATGAATCTTCTCTTCATGCCCTTCCCTCTATTGGAGCAGCAAGCCATAAACTGAAGATCTCTTTTTGTTTATGTTTAAGGTGAGGGAGGTGAGCAACCTTCACGAATGGAGCCTCTTCGTGATGGTTCAATGAACCCAAAGAGGAGTGCTATCAAGCAGGTTGCTAGTGGAAGATTCGGCGTGTCAAGTTATTATCTTACAAATGCTGATGAGTTACAGATCAAAATGGCCCAGGTAAATAGATCTTCACCCCTAAATTCTAATTTCGGTTTCGGGTCCCAGTATTATAATCTTCCATCCTTCCTTTCTGTGTTACCGCTGGGCTTCCTCTTTGAATGGACATAGATTTCTTTATTTAGTTGTCATGATATCACTGATTTTCTGCAGTACTGGTACATCTATTGTTGAGATTAAGCAAAGCCAATGCTCCTAAAATACCGATTTTTTGCTGAATTTCCTTGATATCTATATCTATACAGGGTGCTAAACCTGGTGAAGGCGGGGAACTTCCAGGGCACAAGGTTATTGGAGACATTGCTGTCACTAGAAATTCCACTGCCGGTGTGGGGCTTATAAGTCCACCTCCTCACCATGATATCTACTCCATTGAAGATCTGGCCCAGTTAATTCACGATCTTAAGGTAGATTCCTTTGATTTCAACCTTTAGGACACTGATATGACAAAATTTCAATGAATTTGTTGCGAATCCTCTATTTCTAACTCTTTTGTACGATCCATCTGCAGAACTCCAACCCTTCAGCCCGTATTAGTGTGAAACTGGTCTCTGAGGCCGGAGTTGGAGTTATAGCAAGTGGCGTTGTGAAGGGTCATGCTGATCATGTCCTGATCTCGGGTCACGATGGTGGAACAGGAGCCTCTCGATGGACTGGTATTAAAAACGCTGGGCTTCCATGGGAGCTTGGGTTGGCTGAGACCCACCAAACGCTGGTTGCTAATGACCTTCGTGGCCGAACAGTCCTTCAGACTGATGGCCAGCTGAAGACAGGCCGTGATGTGGCTATTGCAGCCCTTCTAGGGGCAGAGGAGTTTGGATTTAGCACTGCCCCACTCATCACTCTTGGATGCATCATGATGAGGAAGTGCCACAAGAACACCTGTCCTGTAGGGATTGCCACTCAGGATCCCATTCTCCGAGAGAAGTTTGCTGGTGAGCCTGAGCATGTTATCAACTTCTTCTTCATGCTTGCTGAAGAGGTGCGAGAAATCATGTCCCAGCTTGGGTTTAGAACCATGAATGAGATGGTTGGGCGATCGGACATGCTTGAGGTTGACAAGGAAGTAACGAAGAACAATGAAAAGCTTGAGAACATTGACCTGTCCCTCCTCCTTAAACCTGCTGCAGATATTAGGCCAGATGCTGCACAGTATTGTGTTCAGAAGCAGGACCATGGGCTGGACATGGCTTTGGACAAGGAGCTTATTTCACTCTCAGGACCTGCTCTCGAGAAAAGCATGCCCGTGTATATTGAAATGCCCATTTGCAATGTGAACAGAGCAGTGGGAACGATGCTGAGCCATGAAGTGACAAAGCGTTATAGAATGGCAGGGCTTCTTCCTGATACGATCCATGTGAAGTTCTTTGGAAGTGCTGGTCAGAGCCTTGGGGCTTTCCTTTGTCCTGGAATCACCCTTGAGCTCGAAGGTGACAGTAACGACTATGTTGGGAAAGGGCTTTCCGGTGGCAAGATTGTAGTTTACCCTCCCAGGGCGAGTACATTTGATCCGAAAGAGAACATTGTGATTGGCAATGTGGCACTGTATGGGGCCACAAGTGGGGAGGCCTACTTCAATGGGATGGCAGCAGAGAGATTCTGCGTTCGAAACTCAGGGGCAAAGGCAGTGGTGGAAGGTGTTGGAGATCATGGATGTGAGTATATGACTGGTGGGACCGTGGTTGTGCTTGGTAAGACTGGACGTAACTTTGCTGCGGGAATGAGTGGGGGCATTGCTTACGTTCTTGATGTGGATGGGAAGTTCCAATCTCGGTGCAATCTTGAGCTTGTAGATCTCGATAAGGTTGAAGAGGAGGAGGATATTATGACTTTGAGAATGTTGATTCAGCAACATCAGAGGCACACTGAGAGCAAGCTAGCAAAACAAGTGCTGGCCAACTTTGATATGCTTTTGCCAAAATTCATTAAAGTCTTCCCCAGAGACTACAAGCGTGTCCTTGCAGACATGAAGGCACAAGAACACACTGAAAATTCCAAGGAAATTGAAATTTCGGAAGCTGAGCGGCTTGATGAGGCAGAATTGCAGGGGAAAGATGCATTTGAGGAGCTTAAGAAGATGGCAGCTAAAGAAATTAACAATAAAACTATTCAGGTAAAAGTGTAGGTGACGTGATTTCTGTTTCAAAGTAGAAGACAAAACACGCTAAAGATAATATTTTTACACTATTAGGTTCACATATAAAACAGAAGTATTTCATTTTGGAATATTATAGCAGATGTCTCTCATACTGATCCATTTTCTTTTGAACTTCTTGGTGTTGTGCAGAAGGTAGAAGCAGCTGCATCATCTGAGAAGCTTGCTGAGCGGCCTGCTGAAGTTACCAATGCTGAGAAACATGGTGGTTTCATTAAGTACGAGAGAAAGAGCATTCAGTACAGAGATCCTAATGTTCGGATCAATGATTGGAAGGAGGTTATGGAGGAGACCAAGCCTGGACCCCTTTTGAGCACCCAGTCTGCTCGGTGCATGGACTGTGGAACCCCGTTCTGCCATCAGGTCAGTTAAGCCCCAACACTGTGTATCTTCACTCTCCTGCATATGGAGTTCCTACAACAAGACTCCCCTCGAGACTCCATAATTTTCTATCTGGTTATGCAGGAAAACTCGGGATGCCCGCTTGGAAACAAAATTCCCGAGTTTAACGAGTTGGTGTACCAGAACAGGTGGCAGGAAGCATTAGATAGGTTGCTTGAGACGAACAACTTTCCAGAATTTACTGGGCGGGTTTGCCCTGCGCCATGTGAAGGTTCCTGCGTTCTTGGCATCATCGAGAATCCAGTGTCAATAAAGAGCATAGAGTGTGCCATAATAGACAAGGCCTTCAAGGAAGGCTGGATGAAGCCACGACCTCCTCTCAAGTGGACCGGGTATGCTTCTTCTCCAAGCTTTCTTTTTTCCTTTCCAGAGTTGGGAAAACTGGATTATTTTCTTCTAAGCTAATTATGTTCATGGTTTCAGGCAAAAGGTGGCAATTGTTGGAAGCGGGCCTGCTGGGTTGGCAGCTGCTGACCAGCTCAACAGAATGGGTCACCATGTGACGGTATTCGAGCGTGCTGACAGAATTGGGGGCCTTATGATGTACGGTGTTCCAAACATGAAAGCTGACAAAATAGATGTAGTTCAGCGGCGAGTTGACCTCATGGCAGCAGAAGGCGTTGACTTTGTGGTGAATGCTAATGTTGGAAACGATCCTTCCTTCTCCCTCGATCGGCTAAGAGAGGAAAATGATGCTATTATCTTGGCAGTTGGATCGACAAAACCTAGGTATGTTCCATTCACATGGTTTTTACTAGAACTGCCCCAGAACCTGACTGTTTCAAAGCAAGAGCCTGCTGGGGTTCTTTTGGCACATGTGAGATTTTCTCTTTGGTCAAAGACTCAAATTTTGTTACCCTTTTTATCCATCTTTCTTGCTTGCAGGGACCTCCCCGTACCAGGACGGGACTTATCGGGTGTTCATTTTGCCATGGAATTCCTCCATGCAAACACCAAGAGCTTGCTAGACAGCCACCTAGGAGATGGTAAACACATCACTGCAAAAGGAAAGAAAGTAGTGGTCATCGGGGGAGGTGACACTGGCACCGATTGTATCGGGACTTCTATCAGGCATGGGTGCAGTAGTGTTGTAAACTTAGAGCTTCTCCCTCAGCCTCCAATGAGTAGGGCCCCAGGGAACCCTTGGCCACAGGTATTGGAGCCTAGATTTTACTGATAATTATTAGCCTCTCTTATTACCTCAAAACAAAAATAATTTAAAATATAGGCTTTGAGAAGTGTTGAATCTATTTCACATGATAATCAGTCTCAAAACGCTTTCTAACTGCAATAGTAATGTAAACTCAAATCTTTTAAGTGGCTTATTCATTGTACTGCAATATTTTCTTGTGATATATAATTTCATACTGTTGTCGGTTGCAGTGGCCTCGTGTCTTCCGTGTTGACTATGGCCACCAAGAGGCTGCCACCAAGTTTGGCAAGGACCCGAGATCATATGAGGTGTTGACCAAGCGGTTCATTGGGGATGAGAACGGAGTTGTTAAGGGGCTGGAGGTGGTTCACGTTTGCTGGGAGAAGGATGCCAGTGGAAAGTTCCAGTTCAAGGAGATCGAGGGCTCCGAAGAAATAATTGAAGCTGATCTAGTCTTGCTAGCAATGGGATTCTTGGGACCTGAACCAGTGAGTAATTTAAGTTGATGCATCGAATGTGAGATTTCTCAGCATCCCCTCTCTCTATTTATTGATTTAATACACATTGTTCCTTCCAGACGATAGCAGAGAAGTTGGGATTGGAGCGTGATGGTAGGTCGAACTTCAAGGCTGACTATGGTAGATTTGCAACCAATATCGATGGAGTCTTTGCAGCCGGAGACTGCAGAAGGGGTCAATCTCTAGTGGTCTGGGCCATCTCAGAGGGCAGGCAAGCAGCTTCACAGGTGGACAAGTACCTCACCAGGGAAGAAGAGCAGCAGAACGAGCTCGAGACACAACAGTATAACCTGAACGGAAGGCAACCAGACTCGACGAGGAGCAGCAAAGTCACAGTAATTAGCTGATAGGTAAACGCATATTCCTATCAGTTTGGAGCCTCGCAGAAGGAAAGGAAGAAGACGCTGGATGACACGTATTCCATCCAAGGCCAAGGCCGAGAGGGAGATTCTTGTGGATGAGGAAGAAGCTGTGTAGGTATTCAATTCAATCTATGACCATGCTAAGAGTCGGGTTTTTTCGGGATATTGTTGGAAAGTTAAGTTATGTTGGAAGTTTGATGTTTTCCTGCGCTCGTTCTGGGTAAAGGTTGTGATTTGTTTTACAAGGGAATAATGTACAGTTACTTTTCTCGGCCTGATTGGGTAATCAATGGAATCTATATCTTCATTCTCATGGGCTTTTCATACCTGAATGATGTATCAGTGCCCGTTCCTCAAGCCTCTATTTACTCATCAGTGTTGAATCAGTTGGCAAGCCAGTCGTTGGCAAGCCAATCGTGATGGACCGGCACTGGAGACTTAAGATACTCCATTCTCCGAGTCAAGGTGGACTGCTACTCAAAAGCTTGAAAATGCAACTGCCAGAAGTGTTCGTCGAGCTCAAATCTGGACTTATTTGCAGCTCGATTATCTTTACAACAAGACAATGAGGACACGTCAAGATCGAACCGGGATTTATTCAATGGATTAACCACACGGCAGTTTCATTTGAAGGCTGCTAGGAGGGGCATCTTTTTACAGATAGAAAGAAAGATAAGATTGAGAGTTTCAATCCGGAATCTCCCTGTCCATTCCGAGCGGCTGGTTCTTGGCATTCTTGAATATCAGAAGCAGCCTCCTAACTGCAAAGACACAAGATTTTAAGCACCAGCATCTTTGATGTAAAGAGAGAGAAAACACAGAGACAGTTGATAAATGATCGAACCTACTTCGTACTTCCAGTCATTTGCATTCCAAGGCTCCAAAAATTCTCTACAGGAGTGTTCGGATGGTGTAAAGAAAAATGACTTCTCGGTTAAATTTATTTTCAATCTAATATTCTCCTCTATATAATTTAACGATACTCGGACAAAAAGCTCAATTGAATTTCTCCATTGGAAAGCATGTCTTCCAGACACAGTTTTCATTATTAAACCATGAACTTTGTTCAAGTGCCAAGAATCCAACAGACTATGAGTTCATCCTCGAGCGCAGACAGTAGCAATATCACTATCGAGATCTATTCCGATGAGGTCGCAGCATTATAGAGCAAACTGCTCTAAACTTCTACACCAGGAATGCGAGTTTTAGTGCACTCACCAGAATGGCTTCAATCTCCCGGTCCGAAACTGGCGTGCGTTTGGGCTGCAGTGTAGCTTTCCCTCCCACGGCCATGTTGCTCGGAGGTGCAGGCACATCTGAGCTTGGCGTCGAAACGTTCCGTGCACTCGCAGTCGAGGATGTTTCTGATGCTGCAGACTCTATAATCAAGCAGAAAATCACATGCCCAAATTCCGTTACTCGATTGTAATCTCCCCTTTCTTTTGACAACGAACAAGAGATCCAAGTAATAGATATGGGATCTGATTTTATGATTCTACCATAGACCCATCCCGAATCGGAGGCAAGAATCGTAGCAAACCCAACAATTTATACTTGCCAAACATCTCAAGAACTGCTCCCAATTTTTCAGCAACTATGGATAGGCAAAAACCGCATGAACTGACAACTCATAATTCTCCTTGATCATGAACCGACCTTGAAGGGTAAACAAGTTGTCTTTTTGGAAAAATTCCATTCCAGATTCAGTGTGACTACAAAACCACCGCCATCAAGGGGCCTGAACAGTTACAGAAGTCCTTGAAGCAGTGAAATTGACACTGTGAGAGTGAGAGAGAGAGAGAGAGAGAGAGGTCGGCGGAACCTGAAGCAGAGGTCTTGGGGTGCCTCTGCGGGAATTTGATGCGCGGGACTCTCCTCAAGAGCTCACCTCCACCGCCCATATTCCTCGTCTTCTTCTCCTTCGTCCTCCTGTTTCTATCTACAGCCACTGCAAATTCTGATCTTCGTCTCTGGTGATTGACTTGGTTTTTTTTTTTTTTACCGGATAAGGAAGAAGAAGATCCGGCTCCCGAGGGAATCTCTGTCGGATCCGGATGGAAACGGTTCGGGTGTGTACATCAGAACCGGTAGGCCCGTATCAGCATAGCCCAGGCCCATGTATCCCTCTAAAATCTGAATCAGTTGCCCCCAGCTCACGCTCAGGTACGGGATGGAAGTGGGCCAGGCCGCGCACGGGTTGGGACAATTTAGTTACCAATGTGTAACATACGATTCAAAATATTTATAAATTCATATATTTATAATAGTATATTAAAAAAAATTTAAATTTTAAAATTTTACATAATTTTAATAAAATAGGACTGTTATTATCAATTTATCTCTATAAATATATTCGTAAATCAAGTTAATTAATCTTAAAATATGTAATTATATAGTATAATATATATAAATATAAATAGGGCAGGGCGGGTCGGCGGCCAGACCCCCTGGACCTTTGCACGGGGAGTGGTTTCATGGGTCTGGATCAAATTGCCATCCCTAGATACGATTGCCCTCCTAAGATTAGAAAAAATCCGTAAAATACTGCATATATTTAGTGATTTTGTCCACTTTCCAGTCAAGTTTTTGTGTTTTGTCCTCTCGGATCCCTCTTTTACTCTCAAAAGTGGAAGCTCTATATTTTTCTATTCGATAATAAAAATTTTCAGAGAATCCATGCACGTGGAAAAGGTGGAAGAATGGAATCGGGTTCCGAGGAAGTCGAAAATGGATAAATAAAAGTACTCGAAATTCAATGACGGACTGACCTGGGCCCATCCTCGTCGTGATCAGTGATTTCGTTGGGAGTTCGAACTTGAGAGGTTGAGTCGAGCTGACGAACGCAAGACCTAACGACCTGTGCGCACTCCTGTCTCTTGAGAAGTGCTTTTATAAGTATAAACCTGTACGAATTACGCCCAAAATAGATAATACGTTTCATAGTATCCTCTGCATCGCCAATCAAGACATCAAATAAAAATAGATAACAATAGCATTTATTTTTTTTATGTATACATTACATATATCTGAATTTCATCGGTCTAATTTCATTAAGGAAAGAGAGAGAGAAAAACGTGCGATTATTTATTTGAAATAAATAAATAATAAATATTTATTTATTAATGGAATTTGGGCGCTATAAATATTCGCCATTTCCGTTTGGTGCCAAGAGCAGCACCAGGCTAGAGCTTCGGAGGAGAGAAGCTGAAGAGTGCAGACTCCCAGAGAGAGACTGGGGGGAAGGGGCTTCCGTGCAGTTGCACTTTGACATTGATCAACCCCACTAGCAATTGCAGATTCCTGTCGTCACCTCAACTGACCTGCTCTCAGGCTAGACCGATCTTCCTCTGTTTCTCTATCGCTTTGGTTTCGTGTGAATGTATGCGTTTCTTACGTTCGAGTTCGCGATACTGTTAGCGGATTGCAGTCTCTGCTTTGCCTTAGGCTCTGCGTTCTCTCTGGGGAGAAATGGAGTGGATTTCATTCGGAGAAGGTGACGATTACGCAACGGAGCTGAGCTGAGCTTCGTTACTTGAACCCTGCTCGTGGTCTAAAATGGAAGCGCCCGTGGTTTTCTGGAGTTGGATAAAACTCGGACTAGGGAATTTTTTTTGGATGAGTTGGCTTCTGAAGTTTTTATTTTGGCTAGCATCTTCCATTTTTGGTGGTGCCTGCGAGTTTATGATGTGACTTCTTGCTGTCCGTGGACAATTATGAGCTGCCTGCGATTTTCTACCAGCGTTTACCTTCGAGATATTTTTGTATGATACTGAAATTATTGTTAAATGAAGATCACATGTATCTGTGTCCGTGTACTCGATTTTTTTGTCTACTTATGGGTCGATGGGTTGTCATCCAAATTGACGATCACTGATTTCCTTATTTCTTCTCGTCTGTATAGAGACTGGAGCTGGATAAGAAAAGTATTATCCATGGAGGGAGGCGCAGGAAGAGGTTCGGAATGCCAGAAGACTATGGATGGGAGGGCAAATGACCGGAATGATTTGGAGCGGGATATTCCCTCTTGTTGTTTAAAGGCTAGGGCTTCTCTCCCTGAGCTCGATGTGAAATGTCACTCAACTGTTGTTTCTGGTTGGTTCTCAGAATCTGTGTCCTCTGCTGGTAATGAACCTGACATTCGGTTTATAACTTTGCAATCTCCTAGTTTTTATCCGTTTCTTCTTTTTCTGTATAATCCAGATGTAGAAATTGGTCTGGTATTGTATGTAGAAACACGGATATTGTAGGAGTAAGTTTATTGATTCTCTTCATCTTTTGAAATTGCAGATCAATCAGGCAAACAAGTTTACTTCAATAACCCTATGTGGCCCGGTAGGCATCATTATGTCTACGTTATTCTATCAGTTTTCTTATTAATCAAGCTATTGCAAATAGCAAATTCAGCTTTCTGATCTGCAGCAGATCTTTTACACAGTATCTTGCTTTTTCTTGCTTGAAAGCTTGTTGCTATATTTCTTAAAATATATTATTCCTTTGTTTGATTAAAAATTGTTGATAATCTAGTTTTGCCTGGAAAATCCTCATTTTAAATGTTTTCTCAAGCTTCTAACTGCATCCCGCGTTAGCTTGCTGTATTTGACAAATAGTCGGATACCTATTTGTAGGAGAAGCACATTCACTGAAGGTTGAAAAAATACTTTTCCAAGAAAAGTCGGAGTACCAGGAGGTCTTGGTTTTTGAGGTTCTTATTGTGAACTCTGCCTATTAAAAAGTCTACAACATGCCTTAATCTTAAACCCTACCCTTTCCAACTCATCGATTAAAATTAATTAATTCATGCACCTTTTCTCTGCAGTCCTTGGCATATGGGAAGGTTCTTGTTCTCGATGGCATCCTTCAATTAACTGAGAAAGATGAATGTGCCTACCAGGAAATGATCACACACCTGCCTCTTTGTTCGATTCCATCTCCAAAAACTGTGAGTACATGTTTTAGTGATATCAAGCCCCCCCACACCTCACTGGGGGCTTCAGAGAAAATTGTACTTTAATGTCAAATGCTGTTAATTTTTGGAACTGTTCATGACTTTCCTTCATCCTCTTCATGGATTAATAGCCCTGCTTTTTCTTCTTCTTCTTCTTGTTTTTTTCCTCTAACGATAACTTATATGTCTTAGGTGAATTGTTGCCTAGTTCAATGTCAGGTTTTAGTCAATTCACTCGTGCTTCCTACAGGTTCTGGTTGTTGGTGGTGGTGATGGTGCAGTGCTTAGGGAAATTTGTCGTCATGGTTCTGTGGAGTGCATTGACATATGCGAGATAGACAAATTGGTTATTGATGTCTGTGACAGCTCAGCACACCTCTTCATATGATGGCTTCAATGTATTTAAATTTGATATGTTCATCTTCTTTTACTCTTTAAACAGGTGTCTAAGAAATTCTTTCCGGAGCTAGCTTCTGGATTTGATGATCCTCGAGTCCATCTGCATGTTGGTGATGGTATTTAAACGAGCATACTTATATTTTAGTTTTACCCAGATCCCGAACATTTCAGGAGCTAGTAGATTGTATAAGCCAAATCTTGCTTCTTTGGTTCTTATGTCCTTAACAGCTGTTGAATTTCTCAAGAATGTACCTCAAGGGAAGTATGATGCAATCATTGTTGACTCATCAGATCCTGTGGGTATGTTTATCTTTTTTGGTTGACCTAGAAACTAGGACTGTCCCTTGAAGCTGTTCTGAATAATGTATAACTGTGCTCATTGGTGGTGATATTTTTGTGCTCAGGTCCTGCTCAGGAGTTGGTGGAGAGGCCATTTTTCGAGACAATGGCTCGGGCTTTAAGGCCTGGTGGTGTGCTCTGTAACATGACCGAGAGCATTTGGCTGCACACGCATCTTATTCAAGACATGATCTCTGTCTGTAAGGAAACTTTTAAAGGATCTGTCCACTATGCCTGGACCAGTGTGCCCTCGTATCCAAGGTAAAATGGTCATTTTCCTGCTAACATTTCCATCACTGTCTTCTTCAGTCTGTGATGGTCGCTTGAAAAAGATTCATTGATCTGTTGGTCTTGCTGTCTCTATCCCTCTTCTCAGTGTTTCTCTTTTCAGAAAATGAAGAAGATAACAAAGGCTTTTTCCCTAGTTTCGTTTTTAAGAAGAAACTAAACATAATCTACCTTTCCCATCAGGTTATTTCTCAATCTGCAAGTTGCGACTAGGCAAAAGAACTTGACCTTACAAGTTTGGTGGAACATTGTTAGTTAGAAAGACAATGAATCAGGATAATGAACAAAGAAAGAGCTCATTTCCGTGTCCTTTTATCAACTTGTTCTTACTCAGTGTGCTCTTGTGCAGTGGTGTGATTGGATTCATCTTATGCTCGACAGAAGGCCCACTGGTCGATTTCATGAATCCTGTAAATCCAATAGAGATGGTCGAAGGAACTGGGAAACAGTGCAGGGAACTTAGGTTTTACAATACTGAGGTAATTGCACACTAAACTGGTCTAGCTTTTTTGAGAGGATAATCTTGTCAGGTTGATGTGGAAGTGAAAAGAGGGAAAACTTATACTTGAAAATTTACGGTATGAATTGGTTCATCAGTACAAAGGGCTGAAACGTTCTGTTGTCATCTGATTTATTTACAGATGCATTCTGCTGCCTTTGCCATTCCAACATTTGTGAGGCGGGAGGTGAGATCATTGCGTGATTGATTCTCCGGAAACGTCATGATGGATCTGTGGCTTCCGGGTTTGGACTCGTGGTGGGTGAAACCTTTAATTGTTCTAGCAAGTGAGATTTTTGTTCCTGCACGTGAAGAAAAAACAGTCGTTTCAGGTATCTGAAGTGTATATGACTGAGATATCCGCTTTTGAGGATTCAAGACTTCATATCACGATCATAGCTTTGGGTTTCTATGAATCAGGTAATAATCCTTGTCGACCGGGTGATGTTTCAGGACTCGCATGCAACTGTTTCGATCTGAAAGTATTTTGATGCATCCATACATAACATCGAATTATTGAGAAATGAAAAAAAAAAAAAAAAAACTCATTATGTAATAATGTATGTGTGAGACAGACTGATCATACAGAGGAAGGAAATAAGGCACTAGCTTGGCAAAACCAGATCACGCCGGGAGATTTCCTAAGAAACTCATTTCTAAAGGTGGTCAGTGACACTGGAGGCTTCTGATGACACACTTTGTATACACAGGAACAAGCCCTTATTCCCTCATTCATCCAGTTCCCGCTGGAAATAGTATTCCGACAACTACTAAGCATGAAAACCAAAGGAATGTCTATTTCGATCACTACAAAGGATGAATAGATATTCCTATTACTCCCAAACAAACATACTCTAAATCTCATATAGTAAGTTGTTATGAAATAATATGCATTCTCTATCTCGTCATTCGAGTAAAAGGCCTGTCATTCCATTTGTTTTTGTAAGAAAATACAATCCGTCCATGTGAACCCGATCGTCTTAACTCGAACCCGACTCAGTCAGACAGTGCCTTCTCTCTGATAGTTGTGTTTCATCAACGAAGGGTCATATTCGTTGTGAAAGGCCATAACTCCTCATTCTCTTGAAACTACCTATAAACAAAAGAAATTATACATGGCTGTGGCTATGCATGAATGAGATTCACGTGAGAGGAGAAATTTGAGAGTGAAAAGTGAACGAGATCGGGTTACGTGTTACTCTCATTTTGAGATCGAGTTAGAGGGTTCTTGTACTGTGAATCGCAATTGGTTCTCGGTCGGCTACGTACTGAGGATCCATCGCCGGTGTATCGTGTTCGTGAAGGTTACCGGTACGTGATTTAATCCCGCACAACGATCTTGAACAAAAGAAAATGTATGCCGATAACCTATTTCGGTATTTCGATACGTATGATTATAAATTTTTTCTATGTAATATATGTATGTGTTTGAAATCCATCATTACTACCAATATTCCAACCGTTTTGATTTATTCATACAATCAGACGTAATTTGGGGGATTGTGAATGACCAGAGGTTGACGTCGGAGAATCAACAAGCTTGATTGATAAAGAGCACGTCGTGCAATTCCTTTCTAAAATCTGGTTCGTACAGAGATATCAGCGTCCACTCAACAGAAGACGACGAAGGAAAGATCTTTCAAAAGAGTCTTCCTCCAATGAAGTACGATTCAAGGCTAAATATTCAGACTTGTCCTGTAAAGCAGAGCCAACTGCGAGTTGGAGAAATCAAGGAACAGAATTTAAAAGAAGAAAATACAAAATCATTATAATATTTTTATTTATTTATAAAATAAAATAAATAAATTAGAGCCCAAGCCCCGGTCCATAGCCCCAGAGCGGCGACAGAAACTTGAGACAGCAGAGGAGTAATGCGCATGATAGCAGCCTCTTCCGGGGCCGTTAGAGCACTGATCAGAATCGAAACAGCTCCGTCTCCGAGAAACCGACTACGAGTTCCACGGCTCCACACTGCAGTGCTTCGCTCAGAGGATCTCGATGATGCACCCCACCTGTTCGACGGTATTCCAGAACGAGGCAGCTCCCGGTTCAATAGCCTCCTTTTCCAGCACACCCGAGAAAACCAGAGCTGGCAAGCTCTGAACCTCTTTGCGTCCATCCACCGCTCTGGTCTGCCCATCGACGGGTCGACTCTATCCTGCGTCTTGAAGGCCTGCGGTGCCCTGCCGGATCCTTCTGTGGGCAAACGGGTTCACTCCATATGCGTAAAGTCTGGGTTCGAGGGCGATGTCAGTGTGGGGACGGCTCTCGTGGACATGTACATGAAAAGCGAGAGCGTCGAAGATGGAATGAGAGTGTTCGAGTTGATGGAGGACAAAAATGTGGTCTCCTGGACTTCCTTGCTGTCTGGGTACACAAAGAACGGTCTGAATGATCGAGCAGTGGGTTTGTTCTGTCGGATGGTGGGGATGGGGGTGAAGCCGAACGCATTTACTTTCTCAACTGTTCTCGGAGCTCTTAGGGCTGATGGCATTTTCTTGGCCGAGAGGGGAACTCAGGTCCATGGTATGGTGGTTAAGAACGGGCTCAACTTCAACGTGAATGTGGGGAATTCTTTGATTAACATGTACTTCAAGGTTGGGATGTTGGGATCCGTGAGAGCCATCTTTGATGCCATGGCCGAGAAGAATTCTATCACATGGAATGGAATGGTCAGTGGTTATGTCTTGAGTGGATGTGATTCCGAGGCTCTTGACACATTCTTTCAGATGATGGTGGCCGGAGTTAGCCTCACCCAAGTGACCTTTGCTTCTGCTATCAAGCTGTGTGGTAACATCAGGAACTTGAATTTTGTGAGACAGCTTCACTGTCAAGTTTTGAGAGGCAGGTTCGAGTGTGGCGATGGTATTAGGACTGCACTCATGGTAGCATACAGCAAGTGCAACGACATGGACAGTGCAGTTACGAGTTTCTACACAATGCATGGGGACAGAAACGTAATTCCGTGGACTGCCTTGATTACTGGATACTTGCAGAATGGTGGGGCTTCCAGAGCTGTGGACTTATTTCGTCAAATGATCAGGGAAGGTGTGAGCCCTAACAGCTTTACTTACTCTGTGATCCTAAATGCTTATCCTTTTGTTTCTCCTTCTATAATACACACGCAGGTCATTAAGACCTCGTATGAGGGATTATCCATAGTGGGTACTGCACTCCTGGACACTTACTTTAAGCAAGGCAACTCAGATGCTGCCACGAAAATTTTTAATTCGATGCCGGAGAAGGACATTGTTTCATGGTCGGCAATTCTGGCAGGATATGCTCAGATTGGGGACAGTGAAAGAGCTGTAAAAGTTTTTGTGAAGCTTGGAAGAGAAGGGTTTATAAGACCAAATGGGTATACATTTTCAAGTGTTATTAATGCTTGTACGGGACCCACATCAGGAGCTGAGCAGGGTAGGCAACTTCATGGTTGCTCAATCAAATGGGGCTTTAGCAATGCTCTTGTCGTGAGCAGTGCGCTTGTGACCATGTATGCAAAGAGAGGAAATATTGAGAATGCGAATAAGGTGTTTCAGCGGCAGAGGGAGAGGGACTCAATCTCGTGGAACTCCATGATCTCTGGGTATGCGCAGCATGGGAATGGGAAAAAGGCCCTGGAGATCTTTGAGGAGATGAGAAGTCATAATATACCGATGGATTCTGTAACATTTATTGGAGTGATTTCTGCTTGTACTCATGCTGGGTTAGTGGAAGAAGGGGAAAAGTACTTCAATATGATGGTGGAAGATCACGGCATCAAACCGATGGAGGAGCACTACTCATGCATGGTGGATCTTTATTCCCGAGCGGGCATGCTAGGAAAGGCGATGAAGCTGGTAGAGAGCATGCCCTTCCCGGCAGGCGTGACTTCATGGTCGTCAATCTTGGCAGGTTGTCAGGCCCATCGGAATCTGGAGCTGGGTAAGGTTGCAGCAGAGAGGCTCATCTATCTCCAACCTGATCATTCTGCTGCTTATGTCTTGTTATCGAACATCTATGCTGCTTTGGGGGATTGGCATGAGAGGCGTAAAGTGAGGAGAATGATGGAGGAGAGAAAAGTGAAGAAGGAAGCTGGACTGAGTTGGATTGAGGTGAAGAACAAGACGCACTCATTCCTGGCAGGCGATGTTTCCCACCCTTTGACGAATCAAATCTATACGAAGCTTGATGAGCTGCGAGCCCGTCTGAGGGACGTGGGGTACCGGCCTGATACGAATTACGTGCTCCACGATGTCGAAGAGGAGCATAAAGAAGTGATCTTGTCACAACACAGTGAGAGGCTGGCCCTTGCTTTTGGATTGATTTCTACATCTCCAGAGGTTCCTATACAGATTATGAAGAACCTTCGAGTTTGTGGGGACTGCCATACTGTCTTCAAGATTGTTTCGAAAATCGAAGGAAGAGAGATTATTGTTAGGGACTCTAACAGATTTCATCATTTTAAGGGAGGGTTCTGCTCATGTGGCAATTATTGGTGATACCTCCTAGTTCCTATTCCAAGAAGATGATGGTTTTTCCTCACTCAAGTATGCAAGGACTTAAATATGGTAGAGTCGGGGCACATTCTGAGCTATGGCAGTGGATGGGAATTTCCTCAAAGATAGAATGGTCAGAACGCTGATATTTATTGATGCTGCAAGGGTGGAAATATTTTGGCAGTAAGCTCAGAAATCTTGTCAGTTGCCAGAAGAGCTAGACACCTGCTTTGGGATCTGGTAACTGCTACTAAGTTTCTCAATTGTGTGAAGAGCTGCATATCTGTTTTTGCATCAGCGTCCTATCAGTAGCTTGAGAAATTGCTGGGTCTATTGTATTTGGAGATCATCCATATTGTGGATTGCTGACAGACAAAAGCATAGTTAATCCCTAGGACACATTTAACAGTCTAATCTTCATATCATAACTCCAATAGAACTCTTCTTCACTTACTAATAAATCCTCTAGAATCTAACAGGCAACACTAGAGTGATGGACTACTGCTATGGGACGCAAAACCTCGTATCTGGCATAGTAATTCTTACCAATTTTGTACTGGTTCCAGGTAGAAATATACAGTCATTGTCTAAAATCCTCTCCTTTCGTGTAGCTTTATTACTGTAATTTTAGATTTTCCTGTTGGATACGGAGATAGGATCTTAGCAAAATGGACTGGGGATTGCTTACCTGAATAAGGCATATTGCTTAGAGTAGATTCACAGATGGAAATATATATACCATCAGCCTCGACAGAATTGCCTTATGCTTTACAAGACTGTTCGAATGTCCTACAGCACCTGCAAATTACCTTCAACATCGCATCTTTCATCTTAAAATTTCTAGTAACTGACATGTCAGTTTATTTTTGCATTAGCTGAGGTTTAGAATGAGATAAGTGGCTCAGGATACCTGTCTAATCTATTCCTTTCTTCACTGAATATCAAATTTCACAGTTTTCAGTGTTCTTTTGTATCTTTGTACAGCAGTTCCTTGCTCTGAAGATCATAAACCGATAGAAGTGATGAGAAGAAGAGAATCAGAAGTGCAGAAGTTATCACGTATGCAGGTATAATTGGGCATGTAGCAATATACAAACTATGAATATCTTTCTGTATATTAGGTTCTGTAGCTCAGGTTCACACTTTACTTTTCTATTCTAAGAGCTTCTGCCTAGCAATTGATACATGCATGTCCGTTTGAGCTGACAGGCATGTGGAGGATATGTGTATTAGCCACTTATCGTGCCTCTAGTAATTGCGCATTGAAGCAATTTGTCGTTGCAGTGCCCGAGATTCAGGTAAAACCTTTAAGGGATAAATTCCATGGGATCCTCATTAGTGATCCAGCTTAATTCTATTAGCCTCCTTTGAAACTCTGCTAGATACTACTCCACGAATCTCTGTTTCTTCCTCATGTCTAGTCTACTACAGAAAGTCATTTTAACTGTGCTCTGAGTCCTTACACGCAAGATAGTTGCAAAACACTGAGTGTTCTAGGCTATTGCATCCAAGTATCGTGTAAGTTACAAGGATTTCAACCATATAATTTCAGGAGCAAGAGGTTGAAGAAGAATTCCAGCCGGCCTTGCGTGGTGATGCACTGTGGGATGTGGCTACGCAACGCGGGAAGATGATGTACCTTCGACTGGTCTCTGTCGGCTTCTTTCAGATGCTGCATTTTGCAAAATGAAGATCAAAATTCAAAACTGCAAACACATCCAACATCAGCTTGGGTGGGTTGCTGGCACAGCGTGCTATCTTCGAGTTCCTTGAAAGTATCAAGTCCTCCCGACATGTGCCACCGGAGCGCCGTCTACTTCTAATAGGTCAGGAGCTAGATTTAACTCATTGTTGTCGAGTCCATAAGAAATTGTCCTTTTTTAGCATATTTACCGCGAAGCCAACAAGGCAGCGGATGCTTTGGCGAGGTTGGAGAGGGATAAAGCCGGTCTGTTTATGTTTCTGAAGGAACCACCATCTGTTGTAACAAGTTTCATAGTGTCTCATGCTGTGGGAACTACTTACTGTCCCAAGACAAGTTCAACATGTCCCGATCAAGCTAGCCGGGGAGGTTGGTAGTTGATGAACCTGGTTTCCCTTTCTTTCAAAACAAAGTCTCGGCCGAGCTATTCATGGACATGGGGTTGGGGTTGGTAAACTAAGGCCGTTTGTTCGAGTTTTGTATATATATATATATATATATAAATTATAATTTAGATCTGATATGAATTTATTATGAATTTGTATCTGATACAAATTTGTTACCATAATTAGAAAATTTACCTAATCACTTCCCATTTTGCTCAAAATTATAAAAATCGACATGGCATTTATTCGAGTTCGGATTCTGTGAGTATCGTGCTAGTTAGGATGTGGTTGTATTTGCTTTGAACCTAAGCTGCACTTGCCCTATTGGGTCTATCACTAGCACAGTGTATAAAACATTAAAATTAAAAAGTCAATACTTTTATCTTTATTTTTTTATTCATAAAAAGGAAGATAACATTAGTGGCGGTTCGATCATACTTTACCTAATATTTTTATTATTTGTTTATTTTTGTACTTATGCTTCATCATTTTAATTTTCTTTGGGTTAAGGCAGCTTATCTGAGCCTGAAGATCTGCCAATGGTGATTGGGGCCTCAGATTCAAATTCCCCCCTTCAGTCCCACCGCCGCCTCGTCCTCACCGGTAAGCAGTCTCTTCTCCTACTTTAACCTTCCACGCTCTCTACAAACTCTCTGTCCTTGGAAGGAATGCACCTCACCGAATCTGTTTGGTGCTTTCAAGAAAATGCCCGCTTAGGGTTTCGTCCACGCGCTGCTGAAAATCGAGCTCAGCGCTTGGATGGGTGCATGGATTTTGTGCTAAAGTCTGCGTCTTTTCGTCTCCTGCTGCTATTAATCTGTGATGTGAGAGAATTTTGGTTTGATGTCGAGATTTATGTTTTTTTTCCCTCTTACGAGTGCTCAACGGTAAGACGCTGACTGATTCCTGAAAATTTCAGTTCATATCAGGAGAATTTTTCATGGATTTTCATTTGAGGGCCTCGGGCTCGGGATTTTTGCGTTGATCGAGAGTTGCTTTGCTGATTAGTTGCTGTGAATATGAATTTCAAGCCCGGCCATTTCTTTCAATCTTTTATGTCGTGTCTGTTAGATTGTATTGTTTTGTCGGATGGTGGCAGATTTGAACTCTATCTATAACTGAGCAAGTCTATCGATTTTTGCATCTCATTATTTCGAGATCTGCTGAACCATCTCGAGTCTGTGATGTCTCTGCTGGGGCAGGCGCATAAAATTTGCATTTTGTGCATGCCAATTTGGCAGTGTAGTGTTTTCATTGCCTTATGATAGATTCGGAGTTTTTCATCAGTCTCCCTCTGGTTCTTCTAATTCTTCCTTAGATGTTTCGCTGGGTTAGTCTGTAGGAGATGATCAACACAATCTGTGCTGTCCAGTGCCTGAAGATCAGGGAAATTTCAGAAATCTGAGTTTGGCATCATATTTTGTAACTCCTCATTTAATTTCTTCCATTTGTCATCATGGCCACTCTATTTGGAAAACTAATGAATGTGGATGGCAAACAGGATATCCTGTTCTTTACGTATGCTCTGATATTCAATGCAGCATGTCTTGATTTCTGGAATAAGAATTTCCTTATATTTTGGTTTGGGCTTTTTTCAAATATCTTTACTAAATTAGTCTCCACAGATCTAGAAAAATAATGAATTCTGCCTAAATCAATTACACATCGAGCCACTTTGGCTTTACCAGTTTTCCCACTCTGTGACAGGTTGTTGACAAACGGAGGTTACGCCTTGCTGTCTTAAGGTTGAATCTCCTCTGAGGCTGGACCTTATTTTTCCTCCGCTTAAAATTAATGTTAAAATCTGACAAGGGACATAAAGAGGCGGATAGGGAGCAAAATATTCTCAAACCAATCGCTGAGTCTGATGGAGTGCAACAGGGATGATGCACTCAGGGCTAAGGAGGTTGCTGAGAGAAAGTTCATGGAGAGAGATTATGCAGATGCGAGAAGATTTGTCTTAAAGGCCCAAAACCTTTTTCCGGCACTTGAGGGCCTCTCAGATATGCTGAGCACTCTTGATGTATACATCTCTGCAGAGAATAAGATCTGTGGTGAGGCTGATTGGTATGGAATCCTTGGTGTGAACCTTTGGGATGATGACGAGGCAGTGAGAAGGCAGTACAGGAAGCTCGCCCTTATGCTACATCCGGATAAGAACAAGTCTCCTGGGGCTGAGGGTGCCTTTAAGCTCGTTCTTGAAGCCTGGAGTCTTTTGTCAGATAAGTCCAGAAGATTAGCCTATAACCAGAAGAGGAACTCCAGGGTTGTTCAACAGAGCACCAATGGTTTCTACCCGAATAAGATGAGCACAAACTCGGACAGTAATAGTCGGGTTAATGTCCCTTCTGTACCTTCTCAAACTCACCGAAAGAATGACACCTTCTGGACTATTTGCAATCGGTGCAAGACTCACTATGAGTACCTTAGAGTGTATCTCAATCATACTCTCCTCTGTCCCAACTGTCAGCAGGCTTTCTATGCTGCAGAGAAGGCCCCTCCATCGCATGTTTTTAAGCCATCAAACTCACATTCTAACCAGTCTCACCGTAGTTCGAGACGTGGAATTACCAACCAAACGAATGACAGTTCTTCTAGGCAGCAGTCTATTAATTTCTCTGCTTCTAGTGATTCTCAGTCGGGCTCTTTTCAGCAGGACCCTTCAAAGCGGAGAAGAATGGAAAATGATTATTATCAAACGTGTAGCTACCGGAGTAATCAAGTGGGCATTGGAGATAGAGGTTATGTTGAAAGGGAGAGAGCCCAGGGAGGTTATCATGGGCTTAACAAGCCAAGCAGTGAGAGGGAGCTGTCTTTTCTCGAAACCCGGAATATGTTATTGGCGAAGGCACAAATTGAGATCAGAGAGAGACTTTTGAATTTGAGTTTAGGAATCAAAGAAAATGGGAGACAAGAGAAGATGGATCATGCAAGGGACCTGCCCTTTTCTCCTGTGGCAATCAATGTCCCTGATTCCGATTTCCACAACTTTGACCTGGACAGGGCAGAGGAGTTCTTCGAGGTGGATCAGGTGTGGGCTGCATACGCTGATGGGGATGGGATGCCCCGATTCTATGCTCGGATTCAGAAGGTCATATCCCTGAAGCCATTCAAAGTTCAGATCAGTTGGCTCAACTCAAGAAGCACCGCTGAGTTCAGCTCTCAAGACTGGATTGGTTCTGGTTTTACAAAGACTTGTGGGGACTTCAGGGCTGGGCGGATCGAGATAAACCAAAACCTGAATTCCTTTTCTCACAAGGTCGCATGGACGAAAGGCCACCGCGGAGCAATTCGAATATTTCCTAGAAAGAGTCAAGTGTGGGCCCTCTATAGGAACTGGAGCCATGACTGGACAGAGCTGACCCCAAAGGAAGTTGTGCACAAGTACGAGATGGTGGAGGTTCTCGAGGACTTTGATGACGATCTGGGCATCACCGTGGCTCCTCTTGTTAAGGTTGCAGGTTTTCGGACAGTGTTTCGCAGGCATATGGACCCTAAGGAGGTGAGGAGGATCCCCAGGGAAGAGATGCTCCGGTTCTCTCACCAAGTCCCGAACCACTTGCTAACAGGTCAAGAGGGGCAAAATGCACCAGAGGGATGCCGAGATTTGGACCCAGCTGCTATGCCTCTGGATCTCCTTCAGGTAATAACTGAAGTCTAGGAAATGTCTGTTGTAGAAGAGAATAATGCAGGAAACTGAGATAGAAAGTGAAGGCAAGCCGCCTAGGAAGCTGATCTGCTTTAGGTAGTGCATTGTTTAGCCTATATACGAGTAAAGAGTCAGATAGTTTAAGATTTTGAGGAAGCCATTCCTAACTGTTGAAATCGAACTATCTTTTCTTGTCTTTGCTTTTCCTTTTTGACATCATAGCCTGTTGATCCGGGTTTAAATGATTTCTCTTTTCTGTTGGGGTGTTCTTAGATGATATGGTGACGGCTGAAAAGTTTCATATAGAAGTTGAGGTGAATATCCAACCTCCTATTCTTTTGGAGCATGACATTACTGAAGGTTTGATTGAAACATTTTCCTTTTCTCTGGAATCCTATTCAAATGTCTCTGTACCTTTCCTCTTCAATGTGGTTCGTTGAGCTCTCTGACATTCATTTGCATCTGTATTCCTTGTTCGATAGAGTGAACAATGGATGTAAGAGAGGGAGTGGGTTCATCACACACTTGAGCCTCCCATGGTATCATTGATTTCGAATGATGCATGTCGACCCTGCCATACCAAACACGGCCTTATTGGTTCCTCATCTAATTTTATGCAATTTATGAGGCTTTTTGGCATTCATATGTATCTGGATGCCTTAATGGAATCGCTATACACTTGAGCTTCTTACTACTACAGCGATTCCATACGATGCATACCCATCCTCCTGTTGAACCAGACGTGGCCTTGTCTGTGTTCAACGCGGTTCATGGAGTTTTCTTCTGTCATTCATTTGCAACTGCATGCTGTGTTTGATAGAATAAACAAGGACTGAAGCAGGGATAGAATCGTTGCATACTCGTGTCTCGGTACATTGGTGATTCTGCATGATGCATGCCCATCCTTGTCCAGATCAGTCTTCTGGTGGGCGCATTGTTATGCCCCATCAGGGAAGGCTTATATTACTAATCCGGGAGCGGAAGCGCAGCCGTCCGGGACCCGGAATCTTTCCGACGCAGCCAGGAAAATGTCTGATGTGTAACAGGTATATCATATTTCGCTTTTTCACAAGTCAATGATTGTTTAATTCACCAAAAGTGGTTACAAATACTTGATGGATTATGCATACAATACTGTGAAGTGTTGAACACTCATTGATTTCTTAAATGAACTGTACAGTATATCCATTACATGGAAGTTTCTTCTCGACCAGAGTACTCGTACTCCCATTGAATTAAACGTACGCGGTCCTTATGTCGGCTAATTCAATGGATTTGACTTTTTAGAGGTAAAATTCTCTTAGTTCAAGAATTTTGAATAGAAGCAGAGGTCTTACTTCGGAGATATTCATTTGTACAATGTCGACGTTTTTCTAGGGGAAAAAAGGGCATCAATCAAACTCTTTTAAATTTATGGCTATCAATTAGTAGGAAAATCAATTAACTGCGGACCTCGTGGCCACTGGCCAACCAAAAAATAAATTAGAAAAATGAATGCAATCTATCTCATGAAAAAAATTACTCCTCGTACGACATTCCCTCTATTTTTCCATTCATATACGCTAGTTAGCCGACACGTTTGAGTATGGATTTGGATTCAAATCTCATTAAAAAAAAACCTATGATTAAAAGGCTTAAATATGGCCCACTGATTAGTTATGGTCAAGGAAAAAATTTGATTAAAACGAACTTGGCAGAGGCCAAAGCTGCTCCAGTGCTATATCGGTCAAAACGATGCTGAGGTGCTCAATCTCCATCCTAAGAGAAGGGCAGCAGAATAATTTTACTTCTAGAGGAAAACAGAATGGCACAACCGTGATTCTCTGTTGAAGTAAGGGTATTTTTTCAAGAGCGAGAGAGATGAATGGGATGTTGAACTGAATAACGGCTTCATAATGGGCAGTTACTTCTTTCTTCTCTCCTTCCTCGGGACTCCTCCTCTTTCCCTTATTCTGTCTTCTTCCTTGTTTTCCTCCCACGTTCTGACCTTGCGTCTCGCCGATTGGAGATCAGTTCTTCGGCGAAGGCGGAGTGTAGGGTTTAGGTGCTGGATCCGAGAGGAAGAGGGGAAGGAAATAGGAAGAAGAAGAAGAAGAAGAAGAACCGGAGAATCATCGGAGATCGGATTAAGGTCTGGGTGCAAAGCAAGATGAACGGAAACTGCGGACACTGTCGTCTGCAATGGAGGAAGCGGATTCGGGAGCACGGAGAGCGAGTTCCTGAGGGTGCATCACAGGCACGAGGCGCTGGAGGATGGACAACCAGTGCAACTCCGCGCTCGTCAAGTCCATCAAGGCTCAGGTTCATCTCGTAATCTATGTGTGTGTGTGTGTAAAACTCCTTAAAATCTGTATGTTCGCTTGTCCGTACGTCTGTTTCCACGCTAATGTGTTCGAGGAGTTTTCTCTGTTTGCCTTCGCTCGGGTATCTGTTAGGTCTTCCCATTGATGGATTGATGAGGTATTTAGGTAGGGAGTTGTCCGTGGATGTTATGATTTAGGTTTTCTGTCCGTCCTTTTTGCTTGCGTGTCGTTGTTGATTTGGCTTTATTGACAAGTATCGAAGTTTGTATATTCTGGAAATACGACTATCAGTGAATGCGCGATGCTTCACCCGTGCTCTTCCATGAGCAGTGATTGTTCTTTGATATGTCTGTGTCCTTTGCAGCAGTTTCATAAAATTGATAGTTAATCATTGATCTCGTTCTGTTTGGTTCTACTTAGGGATGAAATGAGAAGACCCGTCAGCCATTGAGGGGTTTAGACTGATGGTATGAAATTATTAACCCCAGTACTATGATTGTCAGACGAGGTTGCAAGCACAGGCTCCAGGGGTATCCTATTCACATCCACTAAGCAACCTTACCGGTCGAATGGCGTGTTATGGGCTGGACATGGTGACTAACTATTCGTTTTCATTACTCAAGTCCTCACTATGGTAACAGACTTCACTAACTGTCTCCCTTGCTGAATGGCGTGTTATGGGCCAAACATGGTAACTAACTTTTTGTTTTCATAACTCAAGTCCTTACTATGGTAACGGACTTTACTGTCTCCCTTGCTATATCTGTTGCCCCAGATGTTTGCAGATTTAAGATATTCGCTGAGTTGTACATGTGCTGGGATTCATGGTACTGTTTCAATATGCCCTCCTGAATGTTTTTGATATAAAGGCACCCTCGATGTATTTTACAAGATTATTTGACAAGTTGGTTTTCATATTGTGCGTACCGTGCATTTTGTAGATATGTTTATATCCTCATCATCATCCTTCCATATTTGGTTGATGTGAGAGAGTTCTTGTAGGCAGGATTTTCAAGGCTGTAGAGAGGTGCCAATGCTGGCCTTGCACTGGCTGTACCAACAGTATGTACCCCATTCATGTCAGTGTTGAAGTTATCAGAGAATTCTTTGGAGATATTTTTTGATCGATTTATGACTTCCTGCCGATTTTACTTAGGGGAACAGGTGGGAATATATCTACCCTTCTATGACATATTCCGCAACTCATTGGAGGAACTCATTTCCAGAGTGCTCCAAACCTGACTCTATATGTTCCTCTAGTTGCGGGATCACTGGTACGTTCTTTGGCTTGTTTATCTTTCTACCCTATCGAGCTTGCTCACACATGCATGCGGGTACTTGCAGTGATATCTCGGAGAACTCATGTGATTTGTTAGAATCTCTCAACCACCTGAGATTAGTATGATATTCTAGTTCTAGAGCTTGGTTTATGGCTATTTTATCATATTTGGCACCTAATAAACACTGAGATCTTCCAATTTGAACTATCTGGTGGTTTCTTTTGCTAAAAAATTGATACATCATGATAAAATTTTTGTCAAGCTTTCATGATCACAGTTTATATTTCACCATGAGCAAAATTCCAGACCCTTCTCGTGCCCCATCTCCTGGGAATTTGGAAAAGGAAAAGCGCACCAAATCTGGTCTTGGAAAATGCCATTTTCGATCTGGCAGTTTCCTTAAGAATATTGCTATCTTTAGTCAAATGATGGATTGCGGAGTTCCATTTGGGAATGTATTCAGACGGTGATTGGAATTTCATGGATAAAGAAATGCATGGACGTTCCTGATCGGCTGAAGGTGCTGCTATTCTATTGGCGATCATAGTCAATCCTCTCGATGTTGCTAAGGTATCCATGCAAGTTTTGACATAGTGTCGCTGCCCTTTGTTATACACTGGTCAAGCAATTCTCAGCAATGGATTGTTCGGTTGTAAATTTAGTTCTTATGGGGGAGGAGGACTTGTTAATCTCTTGATGTTGGCAGGATGCAATTTTGAGCCTTTGCCCTTATTAAATGTAACAGACTGTTCCATTTCCAAGGATATTATCTGATGGATGTTCTTTCATTATTTTCTGGCAACACCCAGTTGCTGCTTGTTTAGTTGCATTTCTCTTCAATTTCTTTTAACTCCACCAGTGATTTGGTTCCATTGATCTCTCATCCAACATGTTTTCAGGATAGTAGTTCAGTCTTATTTGTGCTTTATTTGTGCTTTATTATTTCTTTTGCCTGGCTAATAACCTTATAATCATGAAGATTTTAGATATCACACTGCTGCTCTAAGGGTAGTTTTATAAAAGAGTTCCCCCTACTCTGAATGTCAGACGAGGTTGCAAGCACAGGCTGCAGGAGTATCTTATTCACATACTCTAAGCAACCTCACCGGCTGAATGACATGTTATGGGCCCAACATGGTAGCTAACTTTTCATTTTCATTACTTAGGAAGTCCTCACCATGGTAACAGACTTTACTAACTGTCTCCCTTGCTATATCTGGCGGATGCTCGCTGACTTGCGCACGTGCTGGGATTCACGGTACTGTTTCAGTATGCCCTCCTGAATGTTTTCAATATAAAGGCACCCTCGATGTAATTTCCAAGATTATTAGACAGGTTGGTTTTTGTAATGTGTTTATTGTGCATTCAGTAGATATGCTTGTATCCTCATCATCATCCTTCCATATTTGGTTGATGTGAGAGAGTTCTTGCAGGAAGGATTTGCGAGGTTGTGGAGAGGCAAGAATGCTGGCCTTGCACTGGCTGTACCAAAGGTATGTACCCCGTTTCATATAAGCATTGAAGTTATCACAGAATTCTCTAGGAAGGATTTTTTGTAATTGATTTATGACTTCCTGCCAATTTTACTTATGGGATCAGGTGGGAATATATCTGCCCTGTTACGACATATTCTGCAACTCATTGGAGGAACTCACTTCCCAGATAGCTCCAAACCTGACTCTATTGTTCCTCTAGTTGCGGGGTCAGTAGCACGTTCTTTGGCTTGTTTATCTTTCTACCCCATCGAGCTTGCTCGCACACGCATGCAGGTACTTGCAATGATATCTCTGAGATCTCATGTGATCTGTTAGAATCTCTCCACCACCTGAGATCAGTATGATATTCTAGTTCTAGAGCTTGTTCTATGGCTATTTTACCACATTTGGCGCCTAACAGGTACTGAAATCTTCCAATCTTAATTGTCTGGTGGTTTCTTTGGGTAAAAAAAATTGATACATCGTGATTAAAATTTTGTCAAGCTTTAATGAGCACGGTTTATATTTCACCTCCTTATTTAGTACCGATTATCTAATGTCAGGGATTTAAAGAAACTCAAAATGGAAAGAGGCCTCCTGGTGTCTGGAAGACTTTGCTCAACATCATCTCTGTTGTTAAGACAACAAGTAATTGCAAGAACAGTTGTAAGTTCTATAGTGTTTTAATTTTTATCCGCACCATTTTGTTTTTTTCTTGCTTTGCCAAGAGTGTTATAATGTACTTGTATCATGTTTCTGTTTTTCCTTAAATCACATATTCGTGTTGAAGTATGCAGTTATTTTAAGTTTATTGGACAGTGGATCTCTTGGTCCCAATCATTTTCTTCGCCTTCTTTCCACCGTGAACTTTTTTGGCTGTATCATTTTATGCTTTAGTACTGGCTTACACTGAACTTTGTCATGATAGTACAAGGATATCGGGGTCCTTTGGACGGGCATGGGGGCACAGCTTGCTCGAGACGTGCCCTTTTCTGCGATCTGTTGGTCAACTCTTGAACCCGTGAGACTTCTATCCTTGATATATTTATTCTACCATTCAGTAGCAAGTCCATATATGTCACTCTGTGATATTTATTATCTGCTGGTCTCTTATTTTCTAGACAAGGAGAAAGAAGCTCGGTGCTCTGGGTTATGAAGTCATCGCAGCAATTGTCCTCGGGCCAGATTTTTCGGCAGGGTTGCTTGCAGGAAGTCTTGCTATAGGTTAGTTTTCTATTTGTTAATTAAATTTCACCCTAAAGTTTCTTCATTATTGTGAAAAGAATTTTATGCTCAACGCTGAGCATATGTGGTGACTTGTAAATCTTCATTTCAAATTTTTTCTAATATTATTATTGACAAGCTCTCTTTTGACTTTGGCTGTCAGACGGGACTTAATCCGAGCATTGAGAACGACTACAAGGCAGACTATAGCAGAGATCTGGAGGTATATATGAATATGATCTTTCATATTAAATAACGAACGGTAATGGAGAAATCAGAAAGATGATTCGGCCAAGTTGCATATGATCTTTTACGAAATGCCTCGTGGGAATGAAGCAAGGATGGAGTAAGCCCTTCAGCTCATGGTTGATTCAACTGGACCGCTAGAGGGCCGGTTCAAAATTCAGGTCAGAACGGGCATGTGAACCGGCCTGTCCAGTTTTCTACCAACTAGATTGATGAACCCACCCCACTAGATGCCAGGTTCACAATCAAAACTGGTCCGGTTTGAAGCGGTTCAATGGGCCAGCCGGCCGGGTGGGCCACATGTTGCAGGGATGGGCTGGTGCGTGGCCCACCCCCCACTGACCCTTGACTCTTGGCCAGATGACGTGGCTCATCCCTGCAACTAGTCCCCCATAGCTATGGGGGACTAGTAATCGGGCTGGGCCAGGTGGCGGGCTACGTCAAACCACCTAAGACCGATTGCACTGATAGGCGTGTACGTATGCCCCTGCTCCCCCCACCGAAAAAACACTGTAAGAGCATTCGCGCAATCGTATGCCCCTCCTGTAAAAGCCTTCTCGTGCTGAAAATATGCAAAGCAACAGTTAAGAGTCAAGATGCTCGATATTTTCTGAGAAAACGATGATTGCATTAATGATCTGAAATTGTACACAGAATTGGACTAACCTTTCTCGGTAGGTAGCCTTCACGCGATCGCATGCCCCTCAGCAACTCTTCCTCCCGTACAAATGTCTAGATGGGTTTATAACTGTTTCTTGCGGCCAATGTCTCATTGCTCGAAGGAAGCTGTTGTGATTTGGATGTGCTCCATCGGTATTGATTGCCACTACTGCACGGTCGCTCTCATGACATGCAGTGAGCTGAAATGATGAATAATACTACAGTCTGTGCCACCGTGAAAATCACAATATTGCTGATTGATACCTTCTTTGATTCTTCAGATATGAACATTGTTTTCCTCTCGGTACCCATAGTGATCTTATCCTTGGCAAATTCTAACTGTGCAGATGTTAGTTTCTGAGCTCCTTCAGCACAACAGCAGGTTTAATGACAGCAAATGTTCGCCAAATCTGCAAGATCTGGTAGAAAGAAAGAAGTAGTTGCCAAGATTAAGAATTTATGGGGAAGATATGCAAAATGGAAAGAGATGCTTTGTCATGTAATAATGGAAGAAAAGCCACCTGCCCCATTAAAACCAGGCGTATCCAACGACCCTAAACATTTTACATCTGGATTTGGAACTACAACATAGAATCAAAACTTAATTAGCCTCATCTCAAACTCAAAGCTATCCAAATCTAACATGCTGACAAAGAATTCCAATAAACTCAGCCGAGTGAACAACTTGACATCAAAAGGGATCAAAGTTAAGAAAAGTAACTAAAATGGAAGTGCTCAAATTCTTGAAAAGAACATCATAGAACATAGAATGATGAATTTGTATAGAAGTGATCTGGTAATTCCTCTGCGATTTCCAATAATTACTTTTAAGAGATGAAAGAGGTAATGCTTGAATCGAAACTGAATGTATGAATGAATGTACGAATGAACTAAATATCTAAGATGACGAGTCTGCAATGTTTTGTATCAAAGAAGAAAAAGAATGTATGAATGAACCAAGTGATTGTGGAGATTCTTTGGTTAACTAAAGGACTCACGTGGTGCTCAAATCTACCAGGCCTTGTCAAGGAGAGTCTAAAATATCAGGGAAGTTTGTTGCAGCCATCAGTATAATTCCCTGAAATACAAGAGACTGTTAAGACGAGGAAGCTGAAAGAGGTTGCTATTGCAATGGATTGAATCCACATGTAACTCATTTTGTTCAAAACCATCCATTTCAACTAGTAATTGATGCAATGTTTTCTTAGTATGACCTTCCCATTGTTTTCTGGTAGGACCAACTGCATCTATCACATCAATGAAAATAATACAAGGAGCCTGCAAATATGAATTACAGTCAATGGCATGATCCTGGAGGTATTCCCATCAAATTCAATTACTTGATACAATATTACTGGATGTCTCCAAAGAGTCAATTTGATTGCTTAATCAAAGAGCCAATTAAAAAGAAACTGGAGGCGTCTATCAGATGAATTCATGATTTTTCAATTGATCGAGCTCACTCTTATGTCTTCAACATTTTGGCTATATTTAGCAAATAATTAACCTTATGCGCATAACATGGTCAATCAAATTGACTCGTGAACCAATGACCTTTTTCTTTGCTGCTTGGAATAAGCACCTAACACAGAAGGCTCCAACCCAGTAAACCTGTGTCAATAAACAACAGTCGGGTTTCATGAATAGTTGAAGCTAGTAATCATAAAACTCAATAGAAGATGCAACTCAACAGAATACAAAGATCCAAGGATTCAGCTTATCTGTAACATATACAATGCATGACAAACATGACCTTGATAATGTAAAATGATGCAGTACATTTTATAGGATATGATGCAGAAGAATCCCTTAGCTCATCTAGTTTAGCGCATAATATGTTTTACATCACATAAGATATTACCATGTATCCCAGAGATGCTCAAACTTCATAAATCAAGAAGAATATCATAGTAAAAAAATCTTCCCGTGGATGTATTTTCTGAAAATATCAATCAAGAATAGAAAGCTTACATTTCCTTGAATTCAGATCCTGCTCTATGGAAGAGAAAGGAACACCAGCTTCTCCAGCAATGGCCTTCCAATTGGATTAGCAACAGCACTATCAGACTTTTTTGCATCATGTCATCATTAGAAGGCAATTCCAGTTTTATACAATGAACTAAGGATAACTAATAAATTCCAAATATAGAGATAGAAAAGATTTCAATCATGCGGACCAGGCAAGTAGAGAATATATGACAATGAGTCAATGATTGGATGGCTATCATTCTTTTTGAATACATATGTATGTGTGAAGAAGCATCGGAGAGATTTCACAGCCAGATAACATGGAACTGAACTTAACGAAGTTCTAAAGCTTCCTATCCCATGCCTGAAAATGAACAGCTCTGAACAGAGTGTCCATAGATAATGCTGTATGAAATATGATTCCACTAATATAAGTCATTCCAAAAGCATGAAAATTTGACTCTAAAGGGAGATTTTGAAGACACCCCATGGAAATCATACCTTGGCATGCAATGTTTTCGCCTGGAACAGTTAAAAGGATCTCCTAATAAACAAAAACAAACCCATTTAACTCTAAAAGATGCACCGATTATACTCAGTTTTCAAACATAATTTACTAGAATTCACACGGCTGGTGCAGGCACGAATTGACTGATACTTGTTTTATAAGATAAAATTTTTCTATGAGAAAAAGATCCTAGTAAACTTTTTATTTGATCAAAGTATGCAACTAAAAGTTATCGGCAACTTACCCAAAAAAAAAAAAAAACATATTCAAGTCATTAACTAAACCATACCTTAGGCAACTTCACTCCAAGGCAAGTAAATATTCTCGGGTTTCTGAGATACTCCACCACTTCTTCAAGCTCTTGTTTTACATCATCGCAACCTTTTGACATTCATCCTTAAAAGTTTTAACGTTCTACAAGTATAAGGAAATATCTAACCAGTCATGAAATATAGAACAGTTTATCTCTAAATAAACTCATATGCATCTGGGCAGCAATGTGGATCTGGCTATCTCTGTGTGTAACTGTGTGCTCACCTACATGTTATAAAGGTGAACGGGAAAGCAATAAGACTTCAATTGACTTTACAATCATTGGTAAGAAAAAGATACCTTCTCAGACAAAACTTCCTTGTTTAGCTCCTTTGAGGCATAGGAAGAACTTGAACAGACACCTGAAACACCAATACAACCCAAGCTTGCTATGTACTTTTTAAGTGCAGCAGCACCCATCACCCTAAAACAAGTGTTCGTGCTATTAAGAATGTGAAGATCATGCACGTAACACATGACATTAAGTAAAAACGGTAAGAGAATGAAAGCAGCTACCATACTAGTCCAACAGCAACCATGAACAAGATGGTTGAGAAAAGCTCTTGCGCAGAACGTGATTTCTTTGATACTTTAGGATTGGCCTAGATGAAAAATAAAAGAGTTCAAAAGCACAAACTCAAAGAAAAGACAGAGTCATCCCGAAATATGGACCTATCAACAATGAGCCTTCCCATAATGACATGCAATGGCTGCTTCTCGGATATGCCAGGATCTCATCCATGTTTCCCAAGGCTCGCTGCTTCAATTTTTGCAACTACATGTGAAATAAAACAATTGATTGTGGGAACTGAGATAGAAGAGATAGACTGCACTTGCAGTTATTTCATTCGGTTGAAACGAATTGAGGGAAATGGTTTTGACTCTCAATGACTTTAGGAAGAGTTTCTAGTGGGTGCTAGGTTTTACATATTTAAATTGGTAAAAAGCATGTCCTATATTGGAATTAAGCTCCCCATATGAATGTCACGTGGCAAATGCCTAACTCTGACCTGCATCTTTTGGCCCAGTAGGACAGATACTCTTGGTTGAAATATTGTAGAAAGACTTCCCTATATGCAAATAGGCAGAATGGGCAATTTCAGAGCCCAGTTTCACCCCCTAAATGACCTCTTTCCCTTCACTGAATAATTAACCTAATTTATAGGATTCATTCTAGATTTGAACGTAACCCCTCTCCTTTCCTTTTATTCTTTTGATTAATACGTAACTATCCTTGATTTTTTATCTATTGAACCAGCAAAATGTCCTTGTATTTTGATCCCTACAATTTATATAAGCAATGGTCAGGTAAACACCTAGTTCACCAGGGCAGGCAGACTAGAAGTCCTTCCAGTTTGCTCATCTGGAAGATACTCAGTAATCGCATTGGTCACAAAAAGAGCACGGAGATATTCTGCAGCTGCTCTGCTATCTGCTGCATGATCCGTTTGATCAAAATGCCTAATCACAGATCCCTTATTACCTCAAACAGTTGAGAAAAATAATACTCTGACAAGTAAAGAGCAAAGCAGATGGAGCAGAAATGATTAACAGCCTAGAAGATACATTATATGGCCATTCACAATTGGAAGAAATAAATGTAGAATTTTATGCATGAATAGTCTCTTGAGAAAACCTTTCAACTTGCATTACTTGATATTTTTTAACAGACTTTTTGAATTGCAAAGCAAAGTGACCTGAAAGTAGAATAAAATTTCAACAGATTATCAGAGCTTTAACTTCAAAAATTTAATCTGAAAAATGGATCAAGAAATAGGACTTGAGCTACTATGCAAGATACATAGCTCCTTACATTTTAGTTCGCATACTGTGAAAAGATTCTTGACTGAAACTCCAATCCCACTGGGTTTGGATAAAATTTTCTCAGTTATACCCCCCTTAAACGATATTTATCTCCCTCAATATGCTGATCCGATCAATTTAACAACATCCTCCATGAGTATCCACATGATTAATCCAACAAGCAGAAACCGATATAGTAATCCTTTGAATTTTGGAAGCCAATAAGTATGCTTAAGAATTAGAAAACAGTTCGGTCTAAAACCCTAAAGCGAACCCAATGGATGGAGTTCTGGTCCAAAAAGAAAAAAAAAAAACCAATGGATGGAGCAGCTTGGCAACATAATAATGACGATCACCAAAAGAAAAACAAAGGAGAGAGCGGAAGCCCGACCTATGCTTATTGATCTCAACCAACAGAGTGCTCTGCTTGGCAGCGTCCTTGGGATTGGCGTCAGTCTCCGCAATAAGCCGCTCCAGCCACTTCCCTTGCCGCCAAAACGATAACCAACTTAGCCAATCCGTCTCCTGAAGACTCCCGTACCATCTATTCAGCATGGCCCATACGCCCACCAGAAACACCATCACAGGAATATTGCCCTTTGGCAACTCATTCTCCGACAAACTAACACCCTCTCCTCCACTCCCGAGAAAATTCTCACCATCATCCTCATCCGGTTCAACCGACACTCCCTCCTATCCTCTCCGTTAAATTTATCACCGTAGCCCGTCAAGCTGCCGTTGAGTTCATCAATTGCAGGATCCGAAGGTCCGGAAGTGGATTCGGAGTCCAAATTCAGGTTATCGGAGTGCAAACTGCAGCGAAATCAGGGATTACGTGAAGATGATGAATTTGAACGAGAGAGAAGCCAAAGCAAGGCTTCTGCAGCGGAGGAATGATACCGATGCTTCAAAGGAGACATGGATTACGGACAAGGAAAGGAAGAGGAGGAGGAGGAGGAGGAGGAGGAAGAAGAAGAGAGAGCGAGGGAGGTTTTACCGAGGAGAGAAACTTGGTTGAGTAACTGCTAGGGTTTACGATCGATTGCTCTCCGTGGTCCTCGCACTTCTGCACAGTTCAAAACCCTTGGCAGAGGGAGACGACGGAGAAGGAGAGACCTTTATCCCGATTCAAATTGGCACCGACTCTCTTTATGGCGCTCATAATTTACCGTTCAGTGGCAATTATGTAATTTGGCCCCAGTCAGGTTCTGTTAGCTTCAAACCGACTCGCATTAATTATCATTTATGAATTAAATTTGCATTTATTTTATGTAAAGTTCAGTGGCAATTATGTAATTTGGCCCCGGTCAGATTCTGTTAGCTTCAAACCGAATCGCATTAATTATCATTTATGAACTAAATTTGCATTTATTTTATGTAAAACAGTTGTGCAGTTAACCGTTTTGTAAGTTACTCCATCTAAAATAGATATGGATCAATATCTTAAAATTTGAACTAGACATCTGTTTTGTCTCCGACTAAAATTGCTTTCCAGTTTGTATGGAGCCATGAACACTCCTAATAAAAAATTATCGCCGACAATAATTTAACTCAAATCTCTCGATACCACAGTAACAGCTCTCATGCAGAAGACTTTATAGAAAACTCATATTCAACTCTACCAACATCTTGAAATATGAATCGTCAAACTGTGAACTTCGCCATGGGGGAAGCCGGGCCTGATGATACCAGCTATGTAAATAGGACGGTTTTGGATGGACTGTGCAATGCTCAACACCTGTAATTGATGGATATGTACATGTAAATGTGTATGATCTTGGTGCGATGAGTGAATGCCCTGTCGCATGCATGAAGTTAATGGAACAGTCACTTGGAAGTTGGAAGGGTATGGCTGTGAGTAACTTCTCATACGTATGAACCGAAGGCATATGTTGATACATTGCAACACCGGGCACGAGCCCAATGCTTCCAACAAACTCTTCTCGTGACGGTGATGGTTGAACATTGACATATCTCTGCTAGGACAGCTTCGTACGGAGAACCGGTATTTAACGGTGTTCACCCGATTCTAGCTGTACTTCATTCTCGTATACAAGTATCAATGTACGTACAGAACCCTTAACAATAAGTTACAACGCAAGGGAATGTATCGCTATAATGTTCTGTATTCTCCACAGCACTGCACAGCTACGCGCCTTTAAGTATCAATTGGTGGGGTATGGGACTTTTACCGGAATATACAACTACAGTTTCATAAGAAGGGCTGGATGATGTGAAGCTCCAGGAGATCGCCTGACGAATCGTATGTACGATGTTAGATCGATGGATTTATCATACTACGTACCGCCGTAGGTAATCCACCCGTGCTGGATGCTTGAGCTTCATGAGAGCCTTGACTTCGTATTTCCGAACCATCTCCCGGGATATGTTCAAGTTCCCGGCAATCTCTCCCAGTGTCCTGTCTCCTTTCCCATCAAGCCCATACCTTTGCCTGATGACTAAACTCTCTTTGGGCTTCAACGAATCGAGCTGCAAAGATACAATTTTTGTAGTAAACTAAACTGTGTCACCGCAAATCGTATAGTGATCACGGGAACAGATGCGGATGTTTCGGAACTTACTACATCATCGAGGGCTAGTCTGAGAAGAGCCGTTTGCCTTTTGTCGTCTCCTCCGACACCATCAACATCAGTAATACCACTGATGAACTCTTCCTGTGTGACTGAATGCCTCGAATGCAGAGAGATGACTGGCCTCGAAGCCCTCATGACTTCGTGGTACCTCTCAGGTGAGATTCCAACTCTTTCGATTATCTCCTCCTCAGTTGGCATTCTATTAAATTCAAATAGCAACTCGAGTTTGGCTCTTTGGATCTCAGCTCTGACCTGTAAAGCCGAAAAAATTGAGCTCATCTAACCATCTTTAGTAATAGCAATATCAACAGCGTGTAATCCTCTAATACTGTTTTTATCAACATTTCATAACAAATTTCAGTACCATCTTTCATCCAAAACTCAAGACAAATTAATCCATCTTTCAGGATGCATCCCTGAAGAAAGGCTAAATCTCTGCTTAGTGGTTTCGTAGATTGAGCTTACAATAGTTAAAATTAAAAGAATGTGTTGTTTGTTTATTTATGATGTAAACCATAAACAGCAAGCACTAAAATGGCTGAGAGGAAGTGTTTACCGATTCTAGGCCAAATGAGACACGAGTAAAGCTGGATACGGTCATGGACCGAATGATGGCATGCCTGATCCAGAAAAGGCTATAAGTGGAGAGCCGCAATTTCCTATTCGGTTCGAAGCGATCTACAGCTGTTATAAGTCCCTTCACTCCTGCTTGGCAAAGATCTTGAAATTTTGGTCCACTTGCAAAGTCTTGGAAATACTTGTTGATAACGAACAAGACGAGCCGAAGATTGTGCTGCGAATGACATTAGCATGAGAGATCAAAACTCGTTGCTCTAAGCAGCATTTATTTCTGACATCATGAGTACGGCACCACACTTGTTTGGAGGAGAAGCTGGAGATATGGAATTTAAGATAATACCTTGATGAGTTTGTTTCTAGCCGCTTGACCGACCTCCAAGTGTCTCCGCACTTGAGCCACGGTCATTTTTGTTGCATCAGCTAATTCAGCTTCAGCTGGGTCTCTACCCAGTCCACTTTTCAAGTTCTCAGTCACTTCAGAAAGAGCCTGTCGTAGAAACACAGATCAACGACAACCTTGTAAACAAACAGGCGACTCAACCAAACTTCTCAAATAATGGACACAAAAAAACTCTATTTTTTTCCCTTCTTCTTATCTGACTTTTAAGAGGGTAAAGAGTTCACCTTCATCGGTTGCATCAACTTGAACAACCAAGCATGTTCTGTAGATGGGAGAACAGGAGGAATCTTCATTTTCTTCCAGTCTAAGCTGACCAAGTCAGTTGAAGCGGAGTAGTCTCGAACCAGCCTTTCAATCTTCTCCTCTTCACTCTTGACATTCTTCTTCTTTTGCACTGAAGCAATCACTTCCTTGTCCTTGTTATGTTTCAGCGTGATCCTTCTATCAAGACTCAGACGTTTTTCTTTCTTCTTATGGTTTCTTACCACAGTTTGACCAACCTCATTGTCTTCTTTCTCATCTCCTTCAGCAGTCTTCTTTTTCCTCTTTCGGCCTTTCCTTCTGCCACCAGTTATGTCTTCAACATCGAACGTCTTTGGGGTTGAATTTAGCTTGAATATATTCTCAAGTTTTGCAGCAGCATCATTGTAATCCAATTGCAAAGAGCATGGAGAAACTTCATCTGTTAAGACAGCCTTCCTCGAGGACTTGCTTCCATTTCCTAGTATTTTCTGGTGCTTCTTATATGTTTCTACTGGAGACTGAGACTGCTCAGGGCGTGTAAGCAAAGCTGTGCTGTTGTTATTGTCTGCTCTGAGTGCTACAATCAAGGGCCTCTTCAACACAGATTTGCTAGTTGAAAATTTCGAATTAAATCCCACCAGTGCTCCAGAAGCCGAGCTGGAGACAGTCACAACTCCCATGCCAAAGCTGTCAATGCTAAATTTCTATTTGAAAAATGAAGGCTCTGTTGCCGTCAACACACTGTGAGAGCGGAAAAGATAATTGGTGAATTATGGCCTCTCAGCTGATGAGCATCAAACACCTAACGAGCTTTGATCGAAACCTAATATAACTCGACAAGGCAGCATAAAATTCCAGAGAGACCCCCACAAGAATATAGCATTCAAAAAAGATTTCATACAGGGAATATAACAGAAATGAACTACAATCTCTCAATCATTTCGACACCATCAAGCGCATGCTGACAACAGATAGGTTCCTTTAGAACCAACTGGCCAAAAAATAAAAATACGGAGGAAAAGATCACTGAGAACATCCACCAACAGAAACTGTTCTGCTGACGAAAAATCATTTTTGCATCGCCACACACTTCACCTGATAACACGGTAATATTCTAGGGTTAAATAAAGCAATCTGGGAGATTAAGCCCTGCTCTAAATCTAAATCATGGATCAATCCTAACTTCTCAAATCATAGTACACAACAGAGTGATCTTCAGCTGAACCCCCACGAATCAACTAGAATGCGAACCCGCTTATTTCACAAATATACGACGCGAAGTTGCCATCGAGATCAGTTAAGTAAATTCCAGAACAACTGTAACAGAGCATTTCAGTACTGCGTCACTGTAAACGTTACAAATGAAGGCAATCAACCAAACTACCACAAGGGCATGAAATCAGAGCGGCAATCCTCGGAAATCGAAGAATCGACAGCAACAAACACAGAGCTGAGCACCACAGGGAAATTCGGAAACGGGAAGACTGTACCTCAGTGACTAGCTTGACGAATTCCGGCCGGACCCGCCTGAGTTACAGCCTCAGATTTCTCTCGACTGTCTAGTGCAGAGAAGTCGCGGGCTCGGACGATGAGAATCTCCGGCGAGAGAGATTTTCAGCCTTTTTAACGGGGAATCAGAAATTCATAAATTACGTTGTCCACAAAAAATGCTTCTCCGCCAGATCCGACGGTTAGGACAGCGGCAATTCGACATCGACGGCTCCAGTTCGTCCACGTCATAGGAGAGAGAGCGGGTTGCTAACGGGGGATCCTACGTGTCGATCGGCGGGACAGGGAAAAGATATGCTGTCTGGACGTTTATGGATTGCATTGAGGGACGTGGCACCGTATAACTGGGCCAGAGATTCAACCGCGGGGCCCGCTGAGTGGTGGCATGTGCATCTCTACGTAGCTCAACGGTGGCCACGGAAATTTTTTTGAAAAAAGGCAAAAAAAAGTTATGATTAACGTGGTTCAAAATTCATTTTTCTTAAGTAATATATTTCAAATTTTATAAATAAATAATTAAAAGAATTCTACTTTTATTGAATTTGATCAATTGGATTCTTGATATCACTGGTAGATAAAGGAAATGGGAAAAAAAATCATTTTCCTTTTTTCCATTGGAATTTTCTTTGCACATAAAATTGATTTTTGCAATCCGCACAAATGAAATGTATTTCTCCTTTTAGATCCTCAAGAAAATGGGACATGTGATATATCCACCACGAATTTAATTGCTAGCCAAATTAAATTCAGTCAGAATAATTGAGATGTGATTGCATGCATGCTTCCTTTCCACGTAAACGCTCATTTTGATAATTAAGTGATAATAATTTCATCTTTTTTTTTAGCTAAATAATCTTAAAATCCTATTTTTATTTATGATCTCTATTGAGTGTTGAAGAACCAACTCAGATTTAGGGGTGTAAGTAAAAAATTGGAAATTCAAAATATCGACTGAACCGGATTGAAAAAATCGGATTTATGGGTCCCAAGTTAAATTCCAAGCGGTTTTTTATGATGGAAAAAACCGAACTGGGAACTTCTAGCCTAAACGAAAAGCCTGGCTGACCCGAAACCAAACCGAAGTTATGTTAAATTTATATTATATGCAATAAATGATCTTATTATTAGATGATATCGAATCTCGTCAATTATGAAAATTCACTAATCTGTATGTTGGATACATTGAATTTCTAAATGACATGTTATGATGTAATCTTATACGATTGTTCGGCGTGCACTGCCTAGCATCAGAAAACTTAATAAATTCTGATTAATTCATGTTTGTGTAATGGCCGGTTTATTAAGGAGTAAATTTCTCTAATCATAGTTGTCATCCATTTACCACACTTTGATCCCACACTTTATTTGAGAAAAAATAAAGGTAAAATTAACAATGGAGGAGTTCAGTAACATATGGGCCTTCACGTATCGTGGGAACCAGAGGCCCATGCAGAATCTAAATGGATAGGAAAAATGTTGTTTGGGTTCAAACACCCCTTAAAAAAATTTTAATTTATGAATAAGAGTTTTCGAGTAAAATGTTTTCTTTTTAACATTCATAAAATCGAAATCGCATTTTTAAGATGCAATTTTATTCCTACATAAAAGGAAATATTTTATTTGAAACAAAAAAAAAAGTTTCTTATAAGAGTGGTATTTGTACTCAAAACGCAGATGAGTATTCAAGGTGGAGTAGAGATGGACTATTGAGAGAATTCGTTTATGCATCGGTAGGTTGCCCTGTGACACGATACGAGGTACAACAGAGTTATGAGTTGGGACTCCTCCGTTACGTTTTTATCGAAGATACTCGGATAGGAATCGATCAACATAAAAATTAATTAGAGCTCCGTATAAATCAACGGGGCAGAAAAAAGCCATAAAGGTGGACACCGTCGTCGAAGATCAAACCCGATCCATTATGTTGAACCTTGCCCGTTCAATGCAACGTATATACAACTCAATTCTTCTTCTTAGATTCCGGTTGAAACCGGTGTTAAAGAGCCATTAATTACTGAACACTGACTATAATAAGATCGTACTCACCCTTATTTTGAACCGAGAGGTACTCGGCTTGATTCTTTCGATGGACCAAATTAGTTCGAGGATGAGTTTCACAGAAGTACTTTGAGAATTTTTGGGGACCGGCTGAGGTAGTAAGAGCCAATTATACAAATCGGTACACGTTTAGTCTCGACAGTCTCATATGTTTCACAAAACTATGATCATCAATTGTCTAACAAGATTGGCTACTTGCCCGTCGAACCAGAGAGATCCTGGTTCGGTTTGAGAGCTAACATTATGAACAACAGAAACCGGTATTTGACAATCCGGAATAACAATATAAGAACTGTGCTATTTCGATCTGCATTTCTCTCAAACACTCCACTTTGTAGAAGAACGCAACTTCGACTTATAAGACTTGTAGATAACAATAATAATTAGCCGAAACCGCAAGTTGGAAAAATGACTCGTACTAATTTGTTGATGTCACAAATATTACAGAATCACGAACGAAATAGTGACTAGAACTAATACCTGTATAATAAGAACGAACCCATCTAGACCCGATCTGCTCAGACAGTTCGGCATCAGCCCTTTGGATTTGACTCCGAGCCTTTGAAGAAATCTCATGGATGATATCCTTCCCATCTAGATGAACCGTTCCAAATCAAGTTCTTGTTTATTTACCCTAATGGTTAAGTGTGAGTGAAACCACACGATAAGACAAACATGGTTAGGAGCTCATTGGAAGACCTAAACCTAACTCAAGGGTAAGAGATGTATGCACTGCTACTGCTAGCTAGCTAGTGAAAGGTCCGCTGGATCTGATGGGCGAGGTCGTCGGCGCTGAGCTGGCATTCAATTCCGATCTGCCAAGAGATCAGACGATGCGACAGAAACGGCAACCGTTAGCTTTCAATTTTCATTCAAGAAGTTTTCATAAATGTAAATAATTAAATTCCGAATCTGTAATGGATGGATGGATTCATCGTTTTCAGTGAAGCGTTTGCAGATTCCGAGGGCCGTGATGATTGCGTTGTGTTCTTCGCAGCCAGAAATGATTGTTCCATCTTGTGCATACAGACGTCGACAGCATCAAGAAAAGGTAACTGATGGGATCCAAGATTTTACTGCCAGAAGTAAAAGTTTGGCCCTTTTTCACCAAAACCCTAAGATCCCTGTGTATTTTCTTAAGAGTGAAGATCCTTGCCTAGTGTGCAAAGTGCTGTATTTGATTTTTATTTGTAAAATTCGAAGGTTCTTTTATTGAAGTATCCAACATTCCTTAACTTGTGACATGTCACATTTAATAACTATTACAGATTACATAAACGGTGCGACAAGAGATAACTAAGATTAATGGTGATGAGAGAAATTGTTGAAAAAAGTGAAATTTTGTGAAACTATGGATTTCTGTTGAAAAAAGTGAAACTTTGTGAAACTATGGATTTCTGTGAAGAGGAAAAGGGACCCTTTGAAGTTGTGAGAGATTGACATGTAACATTCCAGACTTTGCAAAAACATATATATATGTATGTATGTATGTATGAAGAAATCTTGGAAAAGAGCCCTCTTTAAGCTAGGTCGACTATTATATTGTTCACTAATCTCAGACCATATCGACCCCGCAGAGATGAGTGATGAAGTGGACAGACGGTGACGGAAACACAGTCATCGAATTAATGAAGCCTTTGTAGTATAGGATCGGTGAGTGTTGAAGGCTACCTACTAATTAATGAATGGATCGGGGTGAAACTGAAGTTTGTCTCTACTTGGCCGAGCCGAGATGTGGAGACCACCACCATGTGAATTCAGGAGGTTTTCAGCAAAGCTCAAAGAAGTGGGTAAGCCCTGAAGGGCCAGAGAGCCTTCTATATAATAATTATATCACGTGACAGTATTTATATGGTATTATAAATTAATAAGATTTAATTATTTCTGATATTATTTCTTTTTGTTCTTAAGGTTTTGTAGAAAAGCTTAAAATGGTTGAAATTTTAGTAGTTCGTGACACTACGTAAAAATAATTATTCCATATTCTTGTTACTAGAAAAAAAAAAAACCCCCCTCTAGCTACCTGTCTCCCGATTTCGAATATTTTGCAATTAATTTGATGTACAGTGTTTATATATCTATTGAAGAGGAAAGAGAATGTCTGTCTGTAGCTAACAAAGTTATTATATCTCGTGATATTGTTCTCGATCTTAGATCAAGAAACGATGGATATGTATGATTTTCACTAATGAGACTTCTTATATTCATTTTACTCTTATGTTCATTACATTTTTTTAAAATTTATGTGTTTCTGTATGATCGAAAAAAATTATGCCTAGCATTTAACATATATACACACACATGTATGTAAGAGTTTGTGTGTGTTCATACATGTGTGCCGATGCGTATGATGTGTATGTCCCGTAAATTTATTTGGTGAGATTGACACGTCCCATTCTCTATTTTCTCGTTCCACAAATCGAATTTTTTTTCCGTAGCAGTCAGTTTAATATAATTTAATTATCATTACATGACATAGAGGAGTTAAACTAAGCACGCGCACTTTGTAACATGGACCAGCTGGTGCAATTATAGTTTTCATGGGTATGTAAAGAAAAGCAATTTATTCAAAAGTTAAATCGTAAATCTTTCTACACAAACAAGATTTGAGGCGGTTAGCATCACTTTCCATGTGGAATTAAGAGGTCTGAAATTCAATTATTCTAGGTGGGACTTATCACTCAATTTTCTATTTTATTCCATTCTAAATTCGTGAATCTTCTTTATAACTGGAAAAAAATTCACATCCTGTCTTGTACGTGTTAATTCGTTGGACCCGATTAAATTAGAGCGTTGATTCAAGAACAAATGACAAGTATGTAATATTTTTGAAAACATAAATTATTGACAGTTACCTTGATGGTGAAGGAAATAACCATCGTTTCATCCACCGTATTGATGTTCACTTGGAGGATCTCGAGCGACAGCTCCTCCAGGACCGCGATAATCTTCGTGACCTGACCGGGAATCCGATGCGACACTGTCTTGAGGACGAGGTTTGCGCCCGAGAACTTCACCTCCACATCAGCCACGGCCGACTTCGAGTTTGCGGCGAGCTCGTTGAGGCTCTCGTTGATGGAGGAGCTCGAGGAAGAGGTCGGTGACGGGGAGGAGAGGACGCTGCCATAATTTCCACCGCCGCTGCAGCCACTACCAGCTTGGTTTTGAACTAACCTAGGCCGGTAGGGGCTGGTCGGCTGTGGGGTTCTTGGACTTGCTGGTAGGTTGAGCCTAGGGCTCAGGGGTGGCTTCAGCCTCGGGCTGAGCGGCGACGGTCGAGGGCTGAGGACCGGGCGGCCAGGGCTCAGTACGGTCTCGGTGTAGACCTTGCGCTGCTTCTTGGCTTCGAGGGATTGCAGGATCTGCTGGAGCTCGTTGATGTAGTCCACAACGCCTCCAATGATCGATGCCTGGTCACCCTACACGGAAAAATATATACAATGAAGGGACTTTTGATTAGTTGTAGTGCTTCACTATATGTGTTCGAGTCGAATAGGTCCATTACAAGGCAAATATTTCATACTCATGTATCTCTATTCACGAATTTCTTCATTTACATAACATCTAAACATAGCATCTTATTTTAGAAAAAGATGTGTCGGATTACCTCAATCAACTATTAGTGCTCAGATTATTTACCTATCACACTCTATGGCAACCTAATTGGGATCTATGCCATGTCAAGCTTAATTGACATTACATGAACTCAAGTGACTCGGGACCCTCAGAAATAAACCCAAACCCATCCCAATCCCAATCCCTTTAGATTTTTTCATATCAAACAGTACGAATAAAAACATTTATATAAAAAATTTCATAGACATGAGCCCAAGGATCGTTAAGGATGGACACCATCACAAGACTTGATCTTTATTCTTTTGCGATCGACCTGACTCGAATATGAATAAGTTAATGTCCATTGAAGTTATGAAGTGGGAAAATTGCATGAAAACTTTGAGAAGCACGCTCTAATCATTACAAGACATGATCTTTATTCTTTTGCGATCGACCTAACTCGAATATGAATTAGTTAACGTCCATTGAAGTTATGAAGCGGGTAAAATGCATGAATTGAGAAGCAAGCTTTGATCAAAGATACTGGGCAAAAGGGAGTAAAAGACTCACCCTCTTGACGTAAAAGCAAGGCATCAAGGACCTCAAAACCGACAAGTGCTCGTTCATCTGCTTCCTCCGGTTCCTCTCCACCGTTATGTGCGACGCCTTCTGCTGGCCGTCTTCTTTCTCAACGTCTTCGGACGACTCGACTGCCCTTGGCCTCTTGCTCCTGGGCGGCGAATCTCCCGGCGCAGCAGCCTTGGCAACCTCGGCCTTGGACTCACCCACATGAGAAGAAGACCTCTGCAGGGGCGCTCCCAACCCGAGATCCGCATCCAGCTGGGCCAGCTCAGCATCAAGGCTCTCGAAGATGCTGAAGAGGTCGTCAGGCGAGGCAGGGCCACCCCCGAAGCCGGTCGTGTTGGCAAAATCATGGGGTTCTTCGAAGAGAATCGGGTTGTTGCCCATCGTGTCCGTACTCGAACTTCTTCTCACCTCACCTTTTGTCTTTTTGCTTTTGTTCTTTTGCTTGGTGGGATTAAATATGCAGAGAGAGAGAGAGAGAGAGAGAGGGGTGCGAGAGTGAAAGTGACTAAACTATCACAATCGAATATCAAATTCGTCGACCATTATTGCCTTCCTTTCCCTCTCTTTCAGCACATAGAAATCCTTTTTTCCTTGAGGGAGGGGCTTTGCTGTTATTTACCGTTAGGGGAAGTGATGTGTGTAGCTGTGATATCTCAGCCCAAATCAATGGCGGCTGCTGCGAGAGTGAGCACGGAAGCCCATGATTGAAGGCGGCACAGTGAGCAGAAGATCAGAGGGACACAGAGATAGAGAGAGAGATGATGATGATGATATGGCCGTTAGGGTTTCTAGGTTTCTGAACCCAGAGTAGAGATGGATAGCAACGAAGAATGAGATGACTGTTCTTGTAGAGAGTCTCAGGTGGAATGATTATATCATGTAATAATATTTATATAATATATTCATTAAATTAGAATTTAATATTTATAGAATTTTTTTATATGTTTTTAAATTTTTTTAGAATTTAGTAATTATAATTACATAAATTTTAATTACATGTTAATATATCAATGTATAGCATTATCAAGTGGTATAGTATTTACACCAAAGAGTTTCTCGTTCTTATAAGGTGGGGAGAAGATCAAGGTTATATGTAAACTAATATATATAGAAATAGTGATTGATACGGTTGATATCACTTTTAACAAGAAATTAAGAAATTTTAAATTTGATTTCAGTCCGCGAGATTTTCCTATGACACTTTATTCCCAATTCATGATATTGTCTTCTAAGTCGGCGAGTCTTGTTTGAAAAAAGGAAAAAAAAAAAAAGATTCTTCTAATGTCTTATTCAATGATCAAAAGCCCAAAAGTACCAAGAACTGCTGTTAGGGTTTTTAATCTTTGGAGAGAAGAAGATGGATTGGTACAGCAGTTGAATGCGCCTGTTGTCAGCTTCCTAACCTTATTATAATATCATAAGTAATTTATTAATAAAAAATATTGAAAAGGTTATTGTAATAGTGTGCATGTATAGTATTGAAATTACAAAAAAAAATATTTAGAAATGAAAGATGTAATAAAAAGTTGAGACTTGAGAATCAAAATAAAGCCTTTTTCATTATTATAATAATTAAATTAAGCATGCAAAAAAAAAAACTCTGTTTCACTAAATTAAATTCCCAAAAAAGAGAAGATTTCGAAAGTGAAAAAGGTGAAAAAAAGGACTTATCCAGAAAAAAAGAAAAAGAAAAAAGATCATATTATACATATAATATATAAATAAATAAATGACGAAGAGAAAGGCCGCAGCCAGCAATTAAATGCATCCCCACTACCGTTACTGTTTCAGTGTGAGCAGCAAATTAAATTTCATGTACTCAATACATCCTTTCACTTTCTCTCATGGTAGGCATGATTCTAATGATTGAGATATGTTCTTCCTCACCCATTTTCTCCTTTTGAATTTTTGAACCGAATCTGGAGTTTTGCTAGCTTCCCACATCAGCACTAATTTTTTGGGAGAATATTGCATATTCATCAACATAAATGTTTCAAGTATAAGGCTTTGAATTTAAATTCTGTAGATGACTAAAGATTTTTTTTGAAATAATTACAGTGAAAATTCTATATTTTTAGTTTTTTTTAGTAGTTGAGTCTTATAATATTGAAAATGACTAATCTGGTCATATAAGATCAACTTCGTTGCACTTTCAATCTAATCTCGTCAGTATTTTGTTAAAAATATCAAACATATAAGACTTTCAATATTATTTCCCCTTTTTTTCTGTGGATGAAAAAAATATATGATAGGAAGAGTTGTACCAATTAGTATTAGTCAGACAACCGAGCTTGACTCTGAATTATCGGAGTCTATTAGGTTTTCAAATAATTGGTGGTGCACATTAATATACATATATATATATATATATATCTAAGAATTCAAGCGTGCCTGCAGAATAATTTAATGAAGGATGAAGAATGGGAGTAGGGGGAGCAATATTGTTCTAAGTTGTAATAGTGCAGATTGATTGAGCTAGTTTGATATATCTTCCACTTAAATAATTCTTATTAAATTCGAGTTCTGTGTGTGGAGAGAGTCATACATGGCGGGAATTCAAGTTTATTGAACTTATGAATACCGGATATTGATTCGTGCGGACCATCAGGAAAAAGATTCTGCAAGTTGTTCCATTTTTTCTAATCAAAATTACTGCAATTTTAGAGAGAGAGAGAGAGGTGGGGGAGAGAGAGTGACTCGGATTGCATTGCAATAAAGGGGGAGACTTGAATGTGCGGATACAGAATCTCGTGCTTTCTATGCCCTAATTATGTCCTGTGCATTTTGTATAGAGAGAGAGAGAGAGAGAGAGAGAGAGAGACCGATGAAAGGAAGGAGTAATTGCAAGTCTCAGTGAGCGTGAATGGAAGTGGGGGGAGGAGAGGAATCATCATCTCTCTCTTCTTGAAAAATGAAAAACACGAGACAATCTGCTCTTAGTACCGATATAATATTTCAACTCACAATTTAAATGTTCTGAATCCGATCCTTGTGGTAGGAGTTGTGTATCCTTTTATTTCATATTATTATATTAGACCTATAATTCTCTCTTATTATCGAGAAAAAAGTGAAAATCACGTGAAATTACAATGACTTGGTAAATACGATGACATTGTCCTTGATATCAAACCAAGAGATGTTGGATTCGACTTTCATGCCACTTTATTCCTCTTCCTTACATCTTTTCTTGACTTTTATGCTTTCATAAGACCTTAATTAATACAAATATACATACATAAACATATTTTATATATTTGCTGATCCACCCTTTAAGTATCCAGAGAATACGCACGGGGATAAACATGTTTAATTAACATTTGATATATATGGACCATCATATGCCTAGCTAGGAGAAAATATTAATCCTGTAGCAATGCTCATATATATATATATATGTGCATATATGTTGATATTTGGTAAATTAATTTCCCATATATTCATTCATCAGAGAGCTTCAGCTCATCTCATTACACCACTACATGATGACACTTATATGATATCACAAACTAAGAAAATTTAATTATTTTTATGGTTGTTTTTCATTAGTTTTATAATTTTATAAAAAAAATTAAAATGGGTAAATTTTGCTAGTTTACTACATCAAGTAAGTACCGTTATATGATGTAAATATTGTACGGAACACTGTCTGCGTGGAAAAGAGGCTCAGAAGCTCCAGTCCAGTCCCATTAAATAAAATTTAAGTTATTACCAGTTGACTGCACAGAATAAAAATTAGTACTATTTTTGCCAGTTTTGCAGCTGGAAATAAAAAATAATTGAGGGTATGATCACACTGCAGAAGACCGCTGACGAAATCTCCTAACAATATCTGTCGACAGAAGTTTTGTAGGAGGCAGTTAATGAACACTACACACAGACGGCTTAACTTTCCATTAATTGTTTAAATTGCTCCCTCATCTCCGGTCACCTAAAAGCCTAATCACCAACCTGCAGGTTGGTTGAGATTCGACACTTCTTTTCCTTAAATAAAATTTTAAATTCTAATTTTGTGATAAAGAAAATTCGTGAGCGAAAAAACTGTCTTTTACTGAATTTGTCATACTCAAATTTGGATGCGGGTCACGTGTCGAAAAGAAAAGCTTAATCTAAAAGTATACCTGTAGGATTTTGTTTTCAGTGACAGTACCCCTGCCCTAGGATTTACATGTCCTAAATTTCATCCTCATAATTATCAAAATTCAATGTTTCTCCTTATTCTCCTTTCTTTCTAAACATATCAACTCTTACTGTGATGAACAAAAAAAATACCCGGAGGCTGAGAATTTTGAAATCTGTCGAAAATATCTCGTGATTAAGGGCAGGTAATGAGAACTAATATGAGACAGTAACTTAAGAACACTTTGCGATGTTATCGAAAAAAGAAGAACAAATAAATTTGAAAAGATACGGATCGTCGGGCATCAATATGTGGGACAAAATCTTAAAACGAAGCTGAGGAAACGTCATTCAATGGCTCCACGAAATGTCTTGTGTGTAGCATTATAACTCCACACCTTTCACTGTGTGTCTGTGTGTGCGCCCGCATGAATAAGCAATATTGACGTCGTGCCCGTGAAGGAGCCGCAGGTAATAAGATATCTGTATGTGCGGGGGCCGAGAGTGAAGAGAATCATATTGAATGTGGGTTTTTTTCGGGTGAATAAGGATCCGAGAAGTCACGATCAGAAGGATTTATTTTAGAGTCGGGAGGTAGTAAGGGATGTTGGGGGTACCACAAGAACACCATCGGGGCAATAAGATTTGCATGTCCCATAATTTCACGCCTTGTCCCCATCCCCCCAACACTTCTGTCTGATATAAATTAAACATATAGCTGTTGGAGTGCGCTGTTTAAGTCAGTTTATTAAAAGAGAAAATTATTTAATTATAATTTTTTTTTTCATTTACAGGATTCAAATTTGATGGCTTACATAAAAGAAAGAGATATCGAATGATTTTAACTAACCGATTCAAATGATTTATTTATTTGTTTTTGTTTGCAGAAAACCATTACCTATTTAACTGTGTGTATTCTCTGCCATGCACTTAAAAGAATAAATAAATAAATAAATAATCTTGTGATAAATTCTCTTAAGGACCACTCATTAATTTCAGAATTCCATTTTTTATATTTTTTTATAGAAATATATTTTTCAGCTTAAACTTTTAAACAATCGTGTCCGAATCCACTTACGAACCCGACAAAGTGGATCTCACATATCGGTCCGTGGCGCTCTCTGGAAGGAAGCTCATGCAGTGAGGGGAGCTCTGCAGGGAGAGTGTGGACCTTTGATCAGTCTTGGGGACAATATTAATCATCCTGAACCCGAAAATTCTGGATTTACTTTTCCGGTATAGTATAAGGAATAACCGAACCCAAAAGCATCGGATTTTTCCCCGACCGGTTCAGCTGTGGTAGTCCGTATGTGTGTTGCGAACCACATTTGTCAGGGGGGAGGGGGTCGGGGTAGTTAAAATGGGCCGAGGGGCTATTTAGCATTTACAGCACGGGACAGTGGGATAGATAGGACAGGACAAGGGAACCATACCAAGGCGACGTACAACAGTGGTGTAGTGATATATACACGTAACACTCGCAGATGATGGGTCACCCCTTTGAGGTTATGTAAACACTGCATAATTGTCGGCTCCATTTAAGGAAATGCCACGAGTTGGTTGAGGAGAGCGACTAATATTTTCGCAGGTGGATGCAAAAGTCCGAACATGACGTAGCGGAGATGACTAAATTTTCGTTTGTATTGCGCTTGTTTTTACCGATAAAACAAGATAGAAAGGCAAATTGACTCAAGGAAATCGTATTTAATTTTGGCTTTTGGTGACGGTGACTAGTGAGAGGGGGGTGCATCTTTGGATTGTACACCAATTTGGCTATGTTTATGTCCCCGGTCCCCGCACGTCCTTCCTATGCTATTTGGAATGTCCCGTTTCCACCGCATCCGCTACACTCGTACTAAAAAGGATCCAGAATTCTCGAATCGGTATCGCTTCCATTTCAACGGCACGGTTTCCTCGCTGTTGCCTGACAGGCTGGTGCGTCACGCTTATTGCACAGCATTATGTGTCGAGAAATAGTGACAAGACAATCAAATTGAATTGTCACCATCAATGTAAGCAGTAAACAACTTGTGTGAGCCCTTGTCTTTTTTTATTTCGCGAGCCTTGTAAAATGTGGATTATCTCAAGTGTTTTTCCCTCGTAATCGAACAACGCCCGACACATGATGGATGGAAAGTTTTTATTTAACTTGGAGTGATCACAACGATGGTGCATGAAAGAGGAAATATCGATCGTTAAGTAACACCGAGCATATCTCATTCATTTAACAAGAGCTCAGCGTTCACATTGTGCCTCTATTTTTACTTGGTAAATTACGATGTTTTTTACAACATAGTTGTCCAAAAGTAAGTTGTTGCCATGCACAGTGTCCATACCAATTAGTTGTCATTGAACCAATTGGTTTTTTTTTTTTTTGAATTTCTTCCTTTACAAAAGGAGGCCCAAATTCAAAAAAAGAACAAAAAAGAAGATTTTGAAGCACAAAAAGTCCGAATCGCACAAATCTAACCCCCATCCGGTAATTTTATCGGATTGAGAATGATATCATTATGCTTAACTGCTCCTTCACAAAGTAATTGCTCTTGAACTCTAGAAAACCCATAAAATTCTATTTATTTTTTAATTAATTTTCTCTAATTTTTATTAAATTATCTTTTTTCACGCATCTTAAATTTACCGTATTCCTCTTCTAGTGAATTGCCCTTAACAAACTTTCAGGATTCGCACCTGATTTTAGATGTCTGCAAAAAAGTAGATATCCATCGTAGTGATGAGATTACAAAGATGAACTTCTATCACCTCAGCCTATCCCACCCCCACCCCACAAAAAAAAAAAAAACTTCTATCACCTCCCGTGCACTGCACAGGTTAAATTGCAGCACCTATTAATTTAAAACCGAGATAAATGAATCCTCAGCAAAAAGTTGCTGCATTGAAGTGGAAGGAAGGACAAAAATCCTAAGAAAGTCTGCAAAATTTCTGCCATGTGTATCAAGTTAGAGCCAGAAACTCGACTCAAACCCACAGCAAGGGGGGCGAGATGATCGAATGCAAGTCCGCCATTGCACCGGCCAAAAACCCAATCTTCTTTGCCAAGTCGCAGCCTTGTAATGATTAATCATGGAAACATCAAGTTACTCCAAACTCGTCGATCTATCAGTTGAAATGTGTAGTGCCGAAACAGGTTCAAGTCACCTTCTCATAGAAGTGAGCATTCCTTGGCAATGGCGTTTAGAATTTGCATCAAAGGGGATCTGTAGCTTGAGTGGAGTCCCATCATGAAGCTGCGTATCGAGCCTGCAGAGCGAATTTCACGACCTCATAAAAGGAGACCACAATCCCAACTGAAGGGCCTGCACGAGCAACTCGCGGGCCTACTCCAGTGAAAAGCCCTTTCAGACCTCCATCCCTGCTTCATTCCCACAAGGCATTTCGTAAATCATATGAAACTTCACCAAATCACCAAATCACCTACTAATTTCTCCATCATTGTATGTTATTTAATATAAAAGCAAAGTATATATACCTCCAGATCTCTGCTAGAGTCTTCCTTGTAGTCATTCTCAATGCTCGGACTGGGTCCTTCTGAAAGCCAAAGTCAAGACGAGAGCTTGTTAATGCAAGAAAAACTTTATATGAAGATTTAGAAGTCACCATACAGGTTCAGCGTTGAGCATAAAATTCTCTTCACAGCACGGAAGAAACTTTTAGAGTAAGACTTTATTAACATTTAGAAAATTAACCTCTATCTGCCTTCGTGTTTTGGCAACATCAAGAGGACATGTGGCAGCACCAGCAAGACTTCCTGCAAGAAACCCTGCCAAAAAATTCACCCCGAGGACATTTGCAGCATTGGCTTCATCACCCACAACACTGAGGAGCTTTCTCCTTGTCTAGAAATAAGAGACCAGCAGATAATTAATATCACAAAAAGAGACATATATGGACCAAAGATTGCTACTGACTAGTAGAAAATATCAGGGATAGAAGTCTCACAGGTTCAAGAGTTGGCCAACAGATTGCAGAAAAGGGAACGTCTCGAGCAAGCTGTGCCCCCATGCCTGTCCAAAGGACCCGATATCCTTGCACTGTCATTATTATAAAATTTAACATAAGCCACTAAAGCATAAAATGATATTGCGAAAAAAGTTCACGGTGGGAAGAAGGTGAAGAAAAAGATCGGCACAAGAGATCCACGTCCGATAAACTTAAAATAACTGCACACTTCAACACAGATATGTGATATAAGGAAAAGCAGAAACATGGTACAAGTACATGCAACACTCTCGGCAAAGCAAGGAAGAAAACAAAATGATGCACTCAAAAACTGAAGAAGCATCAAACTTACAACTGTTCCTGGAATTACTACTTGTTTTAACATCAGAGATGATGTTGAGCAAAGTCTTCCAGACACCAGGAGGCTTCTTTCCATTTTGAGTTTCTTTGAATGCCTGACATTAGATTATCGGTACTAAATAAGGAGATGAAATACAAATCGTGATCATTAAAGCTTGACAAAAATTTAATCATGATGTAACAATTTTTTCACCCAAAGAAACCACCAGACAATTAAGATTGGAAGATCTCAGTGTTTATCAAGTGCCAAATATGGTAAAATAGCCATAGAACAAGCTCTACAACCAGAATATCGTAATAATCTCATGAGGTGGAGAGATTCTATCAGATCACATGAGATCTGAGAGATATCACCTTAAGTACCTGCATGCGTGTGCGAGCAAGCTCGATAGGGTAGAAAGATGCACAAGCCAAAGAACGTGCCAGTGATCCCGCAATTAGAGGAACATATACAGTCAGGAATGGGGCTCTCTGGGAAGTGAGTTCCTCCAATGAGTTGCGGAATATGTCGTAACAGGGCAGATATATTCCCACCTGATCCCACAAGTAAAATCAGTAAGAAGTCATAAATTGATCAAAAAATATCTCAAGAGATTTCTCTGATAACTTCAACACTTATACGAACGGGGGACATACCGTTGGTACAGCCAGTGCAAGGCCAGCATTGGTGCCTCTCCACAACCTCGCAAATCCTTCCTACAAGAACTCTCTCACATCAACCAAATATGGAAGGACGATGATGAGGATATAAGCATATCTACGAAATGCACAATAAACACATTATGAAAACCAACCTGTCGAATAATCTTGTAAAAGACATCAAGGGTGCCATTGTATCGAAAACATTCAGGGGGGCATATTGAAACAGTACCATGAATCCCAGCACGTGTACAAGTCGGCGAACATCTTAAATCAGCGAACATCTGAGGCAACCCATATAGCAAGGGAGACAGTCAGTAAGGTCTGTTACATAGTGAGGACTTGCTAAGTAATGAAAATGAAAAGTTAGTTACCATGTTGGGCCCATAACACGCCATTCGACCGGTAAGGCTGCTTAGTGGATGTGAATAGGATATTCCTGCAGCCTGTGCTTGCAACCTCATCTGACATTCAGAGTAGGGGAACTCTTTTAGAAAACCACCATTAGAGTAGCAGTGTGATTCTTAAAGATAATCAGGTTATTAGCCAAGCAAAAGAAAGGACAAGGGATGACATATAAGACCAAATTACTATCCTGAAAACATGTCAGATCAGAGATCAATGCAACCAAATCACTGGTGGAGTTAAAGAAATTGAGAAGAAATGTAACTAAACAAGCAGCAACAGGGTATTGCTGGAATATAATAAAAGAACATCCATGGGATGATACCCTTGGAAATGGAGCAGTCTGTTACATTTAATAAGGGCAAAGGCTAAAAGTTACATCCTGCCAACATCAAGAGAATAACAAGTCCCACTCCCCCATAAGAACTAAATTTACAACCAAACAATCAGTTGCCGGGAATTGCTTGACTGGAATATAAACGAAGGGCAGCAACACTACGCCAAACTTGCACGAATTACCTTAGCAACATCAAGAGGATTGACTATGATCGCCGATAGAATGGCAGCACCTGCAGCTGAGACTGCTCTCTCCGCAAAACCTAATTTTCCATCTGAAGAATTGCTCTTTGGAGAGTGAGGGTGTGCAGCAGAGTATCCAGCCATCTCAGCACCATGAACCATCAGCTTATGGTGGATGCCCACTTGGATAATGGACGACGGATCGCCCATGTTCATCCAAGGATCGTTTGTGCGTTCTGAATTCGCCATCTTTACCCTCAAATCTGTGTTCAACGTAATGTTTAAGGCAATGCAACATCGAACATAAAAAAATAGTGTCTTTTCAAGAGGGGAGGTTAAAATTGTCCCTTCCCCAGTCCTATGAGAAATTTCCGTGCATTTCTTTATCCATGAACTTCCAATCACCGTCCGAATACTTTCCCAAATGGAACTCCGCAACCCGTCATTTGACTAAACACAGCGAAATTCTTTAGGAAACTGCTGGATCGAAAATGGCATTTTCCAAGACCAGATTTGGTTCGCTCTTTCTTTTTCCAAGTTCCTCGGAGATGGAATTCGCTCACCGGAGGAAAGAAGGGAGTTGGGCACCTCCGAAACGTCAGACGCCGAACTCAATAGAGCCCTCAGACATTCGTTCCACTCGTTCTTCTCTGTTCCGAGGACGAGTCTTGGAGCAGATTCAAGGAAGAGGAGAGGAAAAAAATCAAAAACTAATTTAGATTACCGTAGAACACGAACCCTGGGCTACGGTGCTCCTCAGCCGCAGATCACACCTCGAAATGCGGCTGTCGTTGGCAGCTCAAAAGCTGTGGCCGCGCACCGAGCCGCTGCTTCTAGGGCTTTCCGAGTTTCCATGGCGCGTGAGGAAAAGACGCACGAGTAACGGTCCTCACGGGAGATTGCCCGGAAACCCTTGCTAATTTCCAGTTTTGCCCTTAATTTTTTTAATCTTGAAAATTTCTGATACACTTTCGGCCCATTCTACGGCGCAAGATGGGAAAATCTGGGCCTGTAAAAATTGAGGTCCAGTGGGCCTGCACGTGTTTTTTATTATATTAAATAATCTTTTTTTACACACCTGATTCTGAATCGTACGCATTTACAGATAGTGAATTGGGATTGAAATAACATTTTAATCACATAATGCAAATCCTACAGATGTCAACGGGAAGTTAAGATCTTCGGTAGCGAGGAATGTCGGGACTTTATGTTTCTGTCTTGTTTTTCCATTTCTTTTCCTAATTATTCAATATATATATATATAGATATATTTACAATTTTATTTATATATAAGCGCTTAATTAGATAAATCTTTGCACGTGCACCACTCGAAATCCATATCTCAACGGGTCCTGAGCAGTTTAGAATCGAGCTGAGTTAGTTTGTTCAGAGGTGAAAGTCTTATTGTTATGAAATTTATCTCTTTTCAAGATCCGAACTCGGGAACAGTCTTCGATTTGTATGTCTACATAACACCCTTTTTATTCTTGTGCTGTCATGCCAAGAACCTAAGTCTCCTGTGCACTGCAACTTACTTCCAATAGTCCCACATCCTCCGAGAGGGTCAGTTGCAAGTTAGAGATCAAGGTTTCTTGTCAAGCATGGCCGCCGGACACAATCCTTTGCAGAGTCAAGTCGACATTTGAAATTTATCAGGAAAATGTCGGCCTGGCCAAGGAGGAGAGACCGACTGTCAACATCAACTAGATATGAAGTTTAGAATCCATTCAGTTTCTTGGACTGCCTTCTCATTTTTGACCATGTCAAAATGCAGATAAGAAACATAAATTTTCACACTTAGTGATCTTGGTACTCGCAAAAGATAAGGAAATGACTATGACGACGACCGGTAATATTTATCCAACACAGATCTCCTTACTATCGACAATAGATTTTTTTTCATTCACCTAAAACTTATAATGCATAGTGTTGGGATTCAGATGGATTTGTATCTATGAAGCCGCAAAACAATGAAAATGACGGCGAAAGTATTAATTAAAAAAAAATTAACGTTTGTGGTTCTGGGCAATTATAGTCCGTATTCCATGAGCTAAAACAGTTCAATCAAGATTTTCACTAATAGTAACGTAAAAGTGGAGTGTGAACCCACAAGAGGGCTCAAAACCACACTCATATGTATGTCTCGTAAGCACACACCTCTCATCCCACTCATCAGCCATCACATCCGACCACAAGACTCGATTCCCCTATTTACAATCATATAAGAGAATCACATATTATATTTTGAGGGACACTAGAGGAAATTCTATTCAAAAGTAACAGCAAGAACACTCCAATTCCAGGAGTTTCAAACATGTGATTAAGTGTAGTGATATTTTTTTTAATAGCCGAGGTATCCGGGCTGACTAGCGGGGGTTACCACACGTCCTCTTCACGGCACATGCAATAGCCTGCAAAAGCACGCATACCGAGCAAGACAAGCGAATTTGACTGGTTCGAGAGAGGTATAAAACCCTCAAAAAGAAAAGCACCTATAGGGATTCAAATTCGGGAGGTCTTGAAGGATCTCCCAAACCCCGACCACCCAGGCTACCCTCTCGTGGGCAAAGGGTGTCCCAGCATTGTTAATCTCTAGTGCTCACCGACTAGATTCCAGAGCACTCTATCCAAATGGTGTCCCGGCACTGTGGCGCGACAACCTAGGCCCGAGAGCTTTTCTGCTCTCCTCCTTATTTCAAAACACCTTTTTGTCCCTTTACTTCATGCATCTTGAGCAAGATCTCCTCCTTCCTCGTTTCTTCGATGCATAGGACACATCCTAACCTGGACATGTTCCACCTGCTCATTACAGGAATTACTGGCGTCCAATGATTGGGAGAGACTCTTGTATGTGCTCAATTTACCATATCATCCGTAAACTCAACTAATGAATATTTAACACATTATCAGAAAGTGTCACGTCTCCTTTTTTAATTCATTGATAATATTCTTTTTTAAACATAATTTAAATTTTTTGCTGACGTGTCAAACATTCATAATAAATTCACTGAGCCATCGATTACCTGCCCTCAGTTAAGAATTTCTCAATAATTGGGTAGGCCCACAGTTAAACACAGGACACACAAAGGTCCTCCTGTCTTGCGACAAGGTGGAAACACCAACAAAGGTTCCAAAGGTGTCTCCAATGCCTTTATATTTCTACACACACAAAGGGCCGTGTCCTTTTCAAGGAAACCTTTAGGATCGACAGTTTGTGGATGCGCATGTAGAATAACGAAGACCCATTGGTATTCTGTATACAAATACACAACGTGACACATGCGTGTTTGATCTAGGCAGGTGAGAGTTCGTGACTCAAAACCATACCAAAAACATAGACCCTATGCGTGCCGGGGGCAATGACAGGTACGTCAGGAATGGCCATACAAAATTTGTTTCGATGAAGGGATTGGTTTATTAGTGAAAATAATTGAAGGAAATTATACGGGACATTTTTTTAATTTTAAAATAATGATAATACCATAAAGAGGTAAATAAAAGAGTAAGGAGAAAATAGAAGACTCTATATATTTTTTTCTCCTATGCTCAGAGTCTGCAAAAGTTTTTGGGGCAGTGCTCCATATGTATGAGAGAAGAACAGGATATGTGGGAGGTCACAAGCTGCCCTGTCGTCCAACTCAATTCTGATCCTTAAAATTGGGGCCAAATTATGTGATTTTCAGTCAACAACCGGCAAAATATTCATCCCTTTAGTCCAATTCAAAAGGGTTCCCCTGCCATCTCCAAGAAAATCCATGGTAAAGATTTTGTTTATATATGTATCATATAATATTCAAGAGTCTTATAATGGTACTTAATCTCAGTTCTAATTTGATCAACACACTAAGGAAAATTCAGAAAAGAGACGCTGAAGTAGCAAACCCATTGACGTATGGTCAGAGTCTTACAAGACTCCAATAATATTTCTTAATTTTTTTCTGTATTTTTACTTATTTATTTATTTATTGTGGCAATGGAGTGTTCTGTTGAATCTTCTTCCTTATAATTTTCTCAGTGCCAGTCATATTCATATGTGGAGGAGGCTAAACAAGTCAAACGATTGAAGATTATGGCGAAAAGAGGAAGCAGTCGCTGACCTTTCAATTTCTTCTCATTCATTTTTTTTTTCCAGCATCGACGAGCTCGATGAACGTCATCACAAATTCATAGACTCGGGTTGAAGCATTGAGGACATTCCCGAACTCGTGGCCATTTCCGAAGTTAAGTCATCGGCTATCGATAGAAGCTGTCATTGATTACCGTATCATACTTGAGGAAAAGGCACGCTTGGAGTAATCGTCAAGCAAGGAGTAAGAGCCTGTCTAGCACGAGGAAGAGGACATGAAAAGGACTCTTCCTTTTTTTTCTCCCCATAATATGTACCAATCAATCACAACTACCACTTATTAGAGTGGGGAAAAGAGAGAGGATCCATTGGACACATCTTTGACCATTGTCCCATGTTTGGTTGAACATGAAGGAGGCTCAGGGATGAATTTACGAGAAACGGGTCTTAAATTTCAATAATTTTATCTATTTTTACTATCTTATCTTGTGCCACTTGCATTCGGCCATTTACTCTTCATTCAGTTGTACTTTCTCGAGTATAAGACCAAAGCTTAAAAATAAAAATGCCCACGTGGAAAACCAGAACAGGACCACGAGAGAGCAGCTTTTCTGCCACGTGGCCAATAATTATTGCGGAAGGCTTAATTTCTATTTACCAGTAGAAAAGGGCAACTTTGACTTGTGCACGCCAAAATCTCCTCCGTTAACACTGACGAATGCATTCTAATAAATATTAAACAAATAAGAAATATTTCAAATCCTACCAAAACTGCTCACGCTAAATTATGATTAAATTATCCAACAAAAATAAATAATGATTAAATTAAAATTTGACAAAATTGGAATTTCGCCAGCCGCCGCCTCATTCCGGCGGACCAGCGGCGGCGCCACACACTCTCCTCCCATCTCTCTCCACGACGATCTCATTTTTCTCTTCACGGGACGGCAGGCGCATCTGAGGGGAACAGATCGCTGATGTCTTGGAAGTAGTCGTCGACTTGCAGGTCCATGGGTAAGGGCCCCAAATCCAACGGCGAGTTGAGGAAGAGATTGCTGAATTCCTCGTCAATCATTGGCTCCGGTAGCGTGGCCGTGTCCGCGAAGATCGAGGAGTCGATTTCTGGAGCACCGAAATCGAAGAAATCGGGAAAAACCGCCGGCAAATACTCGGACAAGGACGACTCTCCCCGTAACTCCTCGGCCGGTTCGGCCGCTTCTTCCAGCTTGCGAACCGGATAAAACGGTTTAGATTCCGATGCGTCACCGTGCCGGCTGTTGAATCGGAGGACGGAGGTCGGGGAGGAGAGGCAGCCAGGCTGCTGGGACCACTCCGCCGTGGAGTCGTAGCTGGAGACCGGTGACGTGGCGTTAACGTCCACGGCTTTAGTGTTGACGGCGTTATCCTGCCCGGTCTTCTCGACAGTTGACGGTGTGGGGAAGTTAGTCTGCGCGTGAGGCCCACGGAGCCTGAGCGCGGCATCGTCGTAAACCCTGGCAGCCTCCTCCGCCGTGTTGTAGGTCCCAAGCCACACTCGAGCGCGCCGCCCCGGGTCGCGGATCTCGGCCGCCCACTTGCCCCACGGCCGCTGCCTCACCCCCCTAAACTTCTTCCGCCCATCCAACGGCAGGGCCGTCGACGGCCTCCTGGAAAAGCCGCAAGTGCCCCTCTTGCGATCCTCTCTGGCGGCCTTCTTACAGCCTATCCTAATCTCGCTGATGTACCGCTTCACGCGCTGCCGCCTGAAGCCAGGCCTCGGTTCCTCGTCACTGGACGAGTCAGTCGCATCTGGGTCGGTGATGATCACCCTTATGATTCTCGATCCAGCGGGTCTCGACTCTGTAAGCTTGCTCGTCACTGTCATCTCCTCGGTATATTTAACGGGGCGCAAACAGTCACTCTGCTCCATCGCTGCTATCACTAAGCTTCAGCTCACAGAGAAAATCAAGGACAAGGACAGCTTAAAGCTCCTTGGAAAGGCTCAGAACCCGACATGAAATCTGCGGTTTTCTTGATGGGAGCATAGGGAGAGAGAGAGAGTCAAGAGGAAAGACACAGCAGCGCGGAGCGGAGCAGAGCAGAGAGGGGTTTATTTAAAATAGGACGGGGGGCTTTAGATGGGAACTCTGTGTGCGGAGAAATGGCAAGAAAATACAAAATTGCTCTGCAGGATTTTCCCAAAGATAGTAAAATATACAATATACACAGTGAAGTAAAAGGGGAAGGTGAGTTAATCGTTCATGAACAGTTCTGGGGCTGACCAATCTCAGTCAGAACTTTCAATAACTTGCTATACCGAGAGCGCGGGAGCAATTCAGTTGAGCACGATATCTTCGAACCATGAACAGTGGGCTCAACAGTGAAAGGCGGCGGGACTCATCAAAGTTTTTTCCTTGAGAAGAAACGGGTGAGAAGAGGGAACCGGGCTCCTTGATGATGACAATGTTGATGAAGGCTCTCCAGACTGGATAATGAGACAAAAGCAGAGGTTGTTATCGCGTGTCGACGCTAAAGTGAAGAGACAGTCGAAATTCCGTCGTTTTATAAGGAAAAATATTATCATATAATTAATGGATAATATTATCCCGTTTATATAAATAAATATATATATGTATGTATTAAATTATTAGTATAATATTTGTAATGTGTTAGATATTTATAATATATATTCGTGATATATCGATTATGCGAAAAATCTGCTCATATAGGGGTCTCCACGGAGAATGATGATGTCAGAACTGAAACCGTCCCATTATTAATACCTCTTATCCACTTCTGCCCAAAACACCTCTTCACTAGGAAAATAATGGGTCGATTTGACTGAGCTGGCAATTCCATCCACGACCATGGATCACACGAACATGTCGAACACGACTGCGTGGTCGAGGCTCCATTGGTCAGCTGCTCAATGAGCCCCAAGGACCAAAGAAAATCTTGTATGTAATTGTTATATTGTATTGGAATACTAATTAATATTATAAATTAATATAATTCAGTTAAATTTTTTATTTTTAAAATTTTACTAAAAGATATTAAAATAATTAAATTTTATTAATTTATAATATTATATTAGTACCATGACTTGCTTGCAGTCAACCACGTTCCGTTGTTGGACCCGGATGACACTCCCGAGAAGCCAGTAATCTCTTGACACGAGGCTTGCCAAGTGGGCCCAGGGGGAGGAAAAACCGAATAAGCTAATGAGAGCTATTCAAACGGGGTGAGTCAGCAAGCAGGAGTGAATCTTGGGCTTCAGTTGCCGGTCACGTGACACCAAGATACCCGGCTCGGCCAAATTATTATTTGACCAACAAACTAAATCCCCCACCGTTTGGCCGCACATATACATATATTATATATATGTGCGTGTGTGTGGGTGGGTTTGTATATCTATATATACCCGAGTGTGAGGGATAATCATTGAACGATAAAAAAAGGGCGAGTAATAATCAACTTCTGCTGTAACAAATACACGCGATTCGGGAAAATCCAGTAAGAATGTATTTTCAACATATTTATTTTTCAATTAGAGAGCAGACCATAAATCTAAAATGAATGTGAAGAAGAGGAGAATTAAGGAGTGCAAAAAATTTAGATCTTTTAATATCTTAAGTGAAAAGTGATATCAGTGCACTAAATTTTCTATATCTATTTTTGAGGCAAAAAAGAAATGCAATACTTGCCTTAAGGAAAAAAAAAAAGGAGAAAGGCATTACTTATGTAAGAGGCTCAAGTTATATTTACTTATAGCTCGTGGATGGAAGGAAAGTTAGCAAACAACGTGCTCAGTTGTCCTACTCATACAAGTATAAATAAAAAAATTCAGCTTTGGACCAATTGTTTGGAGTGGGTGTTTAAAGCACGTGACAAATGTAAATCACATTATCACGAAAAAGCACATATTAGTTAGTAAAAGTCACATCAGATAATAATATATTAAAGACTTATAAAAGGAGTTGTATGCCACCGTTTGTAAACTTAGCTTTATGTGAATATGATCTCGACCTTCTTATGGATCTACTGAAAATTTTAGAAGGCATTACAATCGCCTTGACTTAAATTCTCCTATTAATAAATTTTTTCTATTTATAAAATAAAATGAATTTTTAAATTTTATTTAAGAAAAGAAAAAATATACAATCATCCCAATCACCAGGAATTGGGGGGTACGGTCGACGTGTTAATGAGGCCGCGCTCTTTGCTGGCCGGGCTAATAATTTTCAATTTTTTACTATTGATAAATTTTTTTTTTTACTGAAAATGAGAAATTACTGTATTTTACAGCACGGAGTAACATGGCAAGCAACATTGAATTTGGCGCCATTTACAAACTGGAGATCGTACGGTCTCCGGGTCTCCTCTGTGTCCCGCCGTGTCTGCTCTGCCCGGTTCCGAACATCAAAATATGCGCATCTCACGCTCCCATCACAGTCCGTCCAATCTACGCGCCATAATTTTTTTTTTTTCAATAGTTTACAAAAGAAAGATTTATAAATACAAAAATGTACACGAAGGAATTGAACTCATAATTTTTTTTTATTAAAAACAATATATTGTATCAGATCCCTTTTTTCATGCACGGAGAAATATAACATTCATTGGCAAGCCCTAAATTATTTATTAAATGAAGAATTAAATGTGCGCACAATATTGATAATTCTTGTGATTTCAAGCCAACAAGAAAAAATGCCTTTTGAATTTTTAAATTTGTAAAGAAATTCTTATTAAATCTTTTAGAAATGATGTCTTTTATACAAAAATATATGAAATACCTTGAAATGAAAAATACCCAAAATCTAATTCCATACTAAAAGACAGGGCCAGAGTTTGCATTTTTTAATTGTTTTTGGAATTTTAAATGGAATTTTGTAAATTTTGGAAAAGTGTGAAGAAACATATGGATCAGTGAATGGCTAGTACAAGAACGAAGCTGCAATTTTCTTGGAATGGACCATACGGCCCAACAAAACATTAATGTAACAAAATCTGAGATGGTATAACGGTTCGTTTGAGACAGTTTAATATCTATTTTAATTAATCAAATCAAACTTCTAATCTCGAATTTAAATTTTATTATTTAAGAAAATTCATAAATAAAAGAGTTTTACTATTTAGTGAGTCGATATACTTTAAACTTGAATGTCTCAAAATCCATTGAATTTCATATGTTAAATGATGCATAAACTAAGGAAAAAAAACATGTTCGTTTAGGTGACTATTCATTAAAAAATGTACATAATAAGATAATTTATTAGTAAAATAATTTACTATCAATTTATATAATATTTTTACAGTAGTTTTTCTAGCTGCTCATTATGGACTTCACAGCTAATCACATTATTTATGGAAATTAAAGTTTTATTTGTCAAGGAAATATAGGGTTGGCACACTGAGTAACATTTTTATATTTCCTTATATGACACAAATAAGTAAATGGAAAAATAAAATAAATTAAAACCAAACATGTATAAGAGAAAATATTATATTATTCAAAATTTAAAACTCACATATTCATATAAAAATATTTTTTATTTTATTTTTTTTTTCACTTTTATATATCACTGATTCAGTATCAACAAATTTCAAATATACTCCCTCTTCACTCCTATTATTCTTAGGTATGTCTACTTATAAAATTACTGAGTTATTTTCTATTTTCCAGAAAGACTTTTGGAAAAAATGGAAAACCGTAAAAGAAATGCAGAAAGAGAAAATATCTTATAGAAAAGTTATTTTCTCTACTTTTTTTTTTAATTCTCCACTTTTCGGCTAATCTATTTTTTTTTCAAATTCCTGTTGTAGAATTATTTTTTTTACCATATATAAGTTCTTTCATTTATCAAATAATTTAAATTTTAATCTCTTGATTATAGATTTGCTTTTACATCACGTATCACAAAAATTTTTAATTTAAAATTTCAGCGTATACAATTTCACATATTTGTACTAAAAACTAATCTAAAAAAGAGGAAAAAATTAAAGAAATTTTTTTTATTGCAAATGTAGATGCATGCACCATTATATTTTTATTTGGAAAAAATAACAGCAGATAATAGGATAAATATTTTATGGCCTGAAATTACCAAGCCAATAGATCCTTCTCTTCGAAGCAAGAGATGTTTGTTCAATGTCTCTCCTGCCGTGCACCCACGTGTCAAATTTAACATATACTGTTCAAAAAGGAAACTTTGTGAAAGCGTTCAATAAAATAATAATTATTGGTCTCAATCGAAAAATAGTAATTAAAAAAAGGGTCTTGTTTTTCAAGCAAAAGAACTTGTCCACAAATTGACAAACTTTCGATTTTTTTTAAATATTAATAACTCTTCCAACAATGCCGGTTCGTACATGGCATTGCTTTAATTGTGTGTTTAATTTTTACCAGTAATATTCTCTCGCCCCTTTAAATAAACTTATTGAAAAATTACTAATTTTTCTGTTAATTACATATACAGCTCGAGATCGATTGTGGCGTTGTTGTGCTTATTAACTCCGAACAGCAATTAGATTCATCGTTTCCATTTTTCAAGAAAATATGGTTTTCCGTTCAAAACTAATCTCAATCCGAATTAAATTGAGATATAGGTTGTGCTCTTTATTATTTTATTTTTTTAACCGGCCGGTGGGGAGTTCTGTCCTGACAGGCGGCGACAGTCGGGCTTGGCTCTCGTGGGCCCCACTCCCGCCGACAATTCACTGCACCGCCGTTCGCCGGCGCTGTTCGCGGCCACTTCACTGGTTAAATTGGAGTTTGGAATATCTACCTTCCAGGAAAGATCTAATGCCCAAAAAAAAAAAACTTTGATTCTCGTGGTAGTGTCGCGCGCTCGAGAGATTCTTCAGTCAAATTGATATACCACATTATATATGTGTAATAAGTTAACATGTATTTAATACATTAATATAATAATGCTTGTAAAATATCATATTAATCTCATAATCAAACCCATCAAAAAAGGGCTTGGAATCAGACTTGAACTGGCCCGAAATTGTGATGGAATGGTTTTGTGGTAATTTCCCCTTGGATGGAACTGAGAATATCGATTCTAGTTCTAAACCGTCAAAAAACTGAAAGAAAATTTGGAGGTTTTATGGAACAAAAAAGTTAAAACACCTGAATATTCATAATAACAATTATATAAAAATGAAATTTTGGATTCTTTCAAAGTAGAAGTTTTCTTATAATCTATAATTTATTAATAACATTATGGAATTGACCTGAACCGTGAATCAAAACCAAAACTGGAACTGGAACAAGTACCGACTGTTCCT
>CM075289.1:11596370-11618196 GCA_037672795.1 Lagerstroemia speciosa | reverse complement strand
TGTTGAAAAAGTGAAACTTTGTGAAACTATGGATTTCTGTGAAGAGGAAAAGGGACCTTTGAAGTTGTGAGAGATTGACATGTAACATTCCAGACTTTGCAAAAACATATATATATATATATGTATGTATGAAGAAATCTTGGAAAAGAGTCTTCTTTAAGCTAGGTCGACTCTTATATTGTTCACTAATCTCAGACCATATCGACCCTGCAGAGATGAGTGATGAAGTAGACAGACGGTGACGGAAACATTGTCATCGAATTAATGAAGCCTTTGTAGTATAGGATCGATGAGTGTTGAAGGCTACCTACTAATTAATGAATGGATCGGGGTGAAACTGAAGTTTGTCTCTACTTGGCCGAGCCGAGATGTGGAGACCACCACCATGTGAATTCAGGAGGTTTTCGGCAAAGCTCAAAGAAGTGGGGAAGCCCTGAAGGGCCTGAGAGACTTCTATATAATATAATTATATCACGTAACAGTACTTATATAATATTATAAATTAATGAGATTTAGTTATTTCTGATATTATTTCTTTTTATTCTTAAGGTTTTGTGGAAAAGCTTAAAATGGTTGAAATTTTAGTAGTTCGTGACACTACGTAAAAATAATTATTCGATATTCTTGTTACTAGAAAAAAAAAAAACCCTTCTAGCTACCTGTCTCCCGATTTCGAATATTTTGCAATTAATTTGATGTACAGTGTTTATATATCTATTGAAGAGGAAAGAGAATGTCTGTCTGTAGCTAACAAAGTTATTATATGTCGTGATATTGTTCTCGATCTTAGATCAAGAAATAATGGATACGTATGATTTTCACTAATGAGACTTCTTATATTCATTTTACTCTTATGTTCATTACATTTTTTTAAAATTTATGTGTTTCTGTATGATCGAAAAAAATTATGCCTAGCATTTAACATATATACACACACATGTATGTAAGAGTTTGTGTGTGTTCATACATGTGTGCCTATGCGTATGGTGTGTATGTCCCGTAAATTTATTTGGTGAGATTGACACGTCCCATTCTCTATTTTCTCGTTCCAAAAATTGAATTTTTTTTCCGTAGCAGTCAGTTTAATATAATTTAATTATCATTACATGAAATAGAGGAGTTAAACTAAGCACGCGCACTTTGTAACATGGACCAGCTCGTGCAATTATAGTTTTCATAGGTATGTAAAGAAAAGCAATTTATTCAAAAGTTAAATCGTAAATCTTTCTACACAAACAAGATTTGAGGCAGTTAGCATCACTTTTCATGTGGAATTAAGAGGTCTGAAATTCAATTATTCTGGGTGGGACTTATCACCTAATTCTCTATTTTATTTCCTTCTAAATTCGTGAATCTTCTTTATAACTGGAAAAAAATTCACATCCTGTCTTGTATGTGTTAATTCGTTGGACCCGATTAAATTAGAGCGTTGATTCAAGAACAAATGACATGTAATATTTTTGAAAACATAAATTATTGACAGTTACCTTGATGGTGAAGGAAATAACCATCGTTTCATCCACCGTATTGATGTTCACTTGTAGGATCTCGAGCGACAGCTCCTCCAGGACCGCGATAATCTTCGTGACCTGACCGGGAATCCGATGCGACACTGTCTTGAGGACGAGGTTTGCGCCCGAGAACTTCACCTCCACATCAGCCACGGCCGACTTCGAGTTTGCGGCGAGCTCGTTGAGGCTCTCGTTGATGGAGGAGCTCGAGGAAGAGGTCGGTGACGGGGAGGAGAGACGCTGCCATAATTTCCACCGCCGCTGCAGCCACTACCAGCTTGTTTTGAACTAACCTATGCCGGTAGGGGCTGGTCGGCTGTGGGGTTCTTGGACTTGCTGGTAGGTTGAGCCTAGGGCTCAGGGGTGGCTTCAGCCTCGGGCTGAGCGGCGACGGTCGAGGGCTGAGGACCGGGCGGCCAGGGCTCAGTACGGTCTCGGTGTAGACCTTGCGCTGCTTCTTGGCTTCGAGGGATTGCAGGATTTGCTGGAGCTCATTGATGTAGTCCACAACGCCTCCAATGATCGATGCCTGGTCACCCTACACGGAAAAATATATACAATGAAGGGACTTTTGATTAGTTGTACTGCTTCACTATATATGTTCGAGTCGAATATGTCCATTAAAAGGTAAATATTTCATACTCATGTATCTCTATTCACGAATTCTCATTTACATAACATCTAAACATAGCATCTTATTTTAGAAAAAGATGTGTCAGATCACCTCAATCAACTGTGCGCTCAGATTATTTACCTATCACACTCTATGGCAACCTAATTAGGATCTATGCCATGTCAAGCTTAATTGACATTACATGAACTCAAGTGACTCGGGACCCTCAGAAATAAACCCAAACCCATATGAATCCCTTTAGATTTTTTAATATCAAACAGTACGAATAAAAATATTTATATGAAAAATTTCATAGACATGAGCCCAAGGATCGTTAAGGATGGACATCATCACAAGACATGATCTTTATTCTTTTGCGATCGACCTGACTCGAATATGAATAAGTTAATGCCCATTGAAGTTTTGAAGTGGGAAAATTGCATGAAAACTTTGAGAAGCACGCTCTAATCATCACAAGACATGATCTTTATTCTTTTGCGATCGACCTGACTCGAATATGAATTAGTTAACGTCCATTGAAGTTATGAAGTGTGAAAAATGCATGAATTGAGAAGCAAGCTTTGATCAAAGATACTGAGCAAAAGGGAGTAAAAGACTCACCCTCTTGACATAAAAGCAAGGCATCAAGGACCTCAAAACCGACAAGTGCTCGTTCATCTGCTTCCTCCGGTTCCTCTCCACCGTTATGTGCGACGCCTTCTGCTGGCCGTCTTCTTTCTCAACGTCTTCGGACGACTCGACCGCCCTTGGCCTCTTGCTCCTGGGCGGCGAATCTCCCGGCGCAGCAGCCTTGGCAACCTCGGCCTTGGACTCACCCACATGAGAAGAAGACCTCTGCAGGGGCGCTCCCAACCCGAGATCCGCATCCAGCTGGGCCAGCTCAGCATCAAGGCTCTCGAAGATGCTGAAGAGGTCGTCAGGCGAGGCAGGGCCACCCCCGAAGCCGGTCGTGTTGGCAAAATCATGGGGTTCTTCGAAGAGAATCGGGTTGTTGCCCATCGTGTCCGTACTCGAACTTCTTCTCACCTCACCTTTTGTCTTTTTGCTTTTGTTCTTTTGCTTGGTGGGATTAAATATGCAGAGAGAGAGAGAGAGAGGGGTGCGAGAGTGAAAGTGACTAAACTATCACAATCGAATATCAAATTCGTCGACCATTATTGCCTTCCTCTCCCTCTCCTTCAGCACATAGAAATCCTTTTTTCCTTGAGGGAGGGGCTTTGCTGTTATTTACCGTTAGGGGACGTGATGTGTGTAGCTGTGATATCTCAGCCCAAATCAATGGCGGCTGCTGCGAGAGTGAGCACGGAAGCCCATGATTGAAGGCGGCACAGTGAGCAGAAGATCAGAGGGACACAGAGATAGAGAGAGAGATGATGATGATGATGATATGGCCGTTAGGGTTTCTAGGTTTCTGAACCCATAGTAGAGATGGATAGCAACGAAGAATGAGATAGACTGTTCTTGTAGAGAGTCTCAGGTGGAATGATTATATCATGTAATAATATTTATATAATATATTTATTAAATTAGAATTTAATATTTATAGAATTTTTTTATATGTTTTTAAATTTTTTTAGAATTTAGTAATTATAATTACATAAATTTTAATTACATGTTAATATATCAATGTATAGCATTATCAAGTGATATAGTATTTACACCAAAGAGTTTCTCGTTCTTATAAGGTGGGGAGAAGATCAAGGTTATATGTAAACTAATATATATAGAAATAGTGATTGATACAGTTAGTATCACTTTTAACATGAAACTAAGAAATTTTGAATTTAATTTCAGTCGGCGAGATTTTCCTATGACACTTTATTCCCAATTCATGACATTGTCTTCTAAGTCGGCGAGTCTTGTTTGAAAAAAGGGGAAAAAAAAAGATTCTTCTAATGTTTTATTCAATGATCAAAAGCCCAAAAGTACCAAGAACTGCTGTTAGGGTTTTTAATCTTTGGAGAAGGCGATGGATTGGTACAGCAGTTGCATGCGCCTGTTGTCAGCTTCCTAACCTTATTATAATATCATAAGTAATTTATTAATAAAAAATATTGAAAAGGTTATTGTAATAGTGTGCATGTATAGTATTGAAATTACAAAAAAAATATTTAGAAATGAAAGGTGTAATAAAAAGTTGAGACTTGAGAATCAAAATAAAGCCCTTTTCATTATTGTAATAATTAAATTAAGCATGCAAAAAAAAAAAACTCTGTTTCACTAAATTAAATTCCCAAAAAAGAGAAGATTTCGAAAGTGAAAAAGGTGAAAAAAAGGACTTATCCAGAAAAAAAGAAAAAGAAAAAAGATCATATTATACATATAATATATAAATAAATAAATGACGAAGAGAAAGGCCGCAGCCAGCAATTAAATGCATCCCCACTACTGTTACTGTTTCAGTGCGAGCAGCAAATTAAATTTCATGTACTCAATACATCCTTTCACTTTCTCTCATGGTAGGCATGATTCTAATGATTGAGATATGTTCTTCCTCACCCATTTTCTCCTTTTGAATTTTTGAACCGAATCTGGAGTTTTGCTAGCTTCCCACATCAGCACTAATTTTTTGGGGGAAAATTGCATATTCATCATCATAAATGTTTCAAGTGTAAGGCTTTGAATTTAAATTCTGTAGATGACATAAGGTTTTTTGTTAGGATAATTACAGTGAAAATCTTATATCTTTGACTTTTTTGGTAGTTGAGTCTTATAATATTGAAAATGACTAATCCGGTCATATAAGATCAATTTTGTTGTACTTTCATTCCAATCTAGTTAGTATTTTGTCAAAAATATCAAACATATAAGACTTTCAATATTATTTCCCCTTTTTTTCCGTGGATGAAAAAAATATATGATTAGAAGAGTTGTACCAATTAGTATTAGTCAGACAACCGAGCTTGACTCTGAATTATCGGAGTCTATTAGGTTTTCAAATAATTGGTGGTGCACATTAATATACATATATATATATATATATATATATCTAAGAATTCAAGCGTGCCTGCAGAATAATTTAATGAAGGATGAAGAATGGGAGTAGGGGGAGCAATATTGTTCTAAGTTGTAATAGTGCAAATTGATTGAGCTAGTTTGATATATCTTCCACTTAAATAATTCTTATTAAATTCGAGTTCTGTGTGTGGAGAGAGTCACACATGGCGGGAATTCAAGTTTATTGAACTTATGAATACCGGATATTGATTCGTGCGCACCATCAGGAAAAAGATTCTGCAAGTTGATCCCTTTTTTCTAATCAAAATTACTGCAATTTTAGAGAGAGAGAGAGGTGGGGGAGAGAGAGTGACTCGGATTGCATTGCAATAAAGAGGGAGACTTGAATGTGCGGATACAGAATCTCGTGCTTTCTATGCCCTAATTATGTCCTGTGCATTTTGTATAGAGAGAGAGAGAGAGAGAGAGAGAGAGAGAGAGACTGATGAAAGGAAGGAGTAATTGCAAGTCTCAGTGAGCGTGAATGGAAGTGGGGGGAGGAGAGGAATCATCATGTCTCTCTTCTTGAAAAATGAAAAACACGAGACAATCTACTCTCGGTACCGATATAATATTTCAACTCACAATTTAAATTTTTTGAATCCGATTCTTGTGGTAGGAGTTGTGTATCCTTTTATTTCATATTATTATATTAGACCTATAATTCTATCTTATCATCGAGAAAAAAGTGAAAATCACGTGAAATTACAATGACTTGGTAAATACGATGACATTGTCCTTGATATCAAACCAAGAGATGTTGGATTCGACTTTCATGCCACTTTATTCCTCTTCCTTACATCTTTTCTTGACTTTTATGCTTTCATAAGACCTTAATTAATACAAATATACATACATAAACATATTTTATATATTTGCTGATCCACCCTTTAAGTATCCAGAGAATACGCACGAGATAAACATGTTTAATTAACATTTGATATATATGGACCATCATATGCCTAGCTAGGAGAAAATATTAATCCTGTAGCAATGCTCATATATATATATATATATGTGCATATATGTTGATATTTGGTAAATTAATTTCCCATATATTCATTCATCAGAGAGCTTCAGCTCATCTCATTACACCACTACATGATGGCACTTATATGATATCACAAATTAATCAAATTTAATTATTTTTATGGTTGTTTTTCATTAGTTTTATGATTTTATAAAAAAAATTAAAATAGGTAAATTTGGGTAGTTTACGACATCAAGTAAGTACTGTTATATGATATAAATCTTGTACGGAACACTGTCTGCGTGGAAAAGAGGCTCGGAAGCTCCAGTCCAGTCCCATTAAATAAAATTTAAGTTATTACCAGTTGACTGCACAGAATAAAAATTAGTACTATTTTTGCCAGTTTTGCAGCTGGAAATAAAAAATAATTGAGGGTATGATCACACTGCAGAAGACCACTGACGAAATCTCCTAACAATATCTGTCAACAGAAGTTTTGTAGGAGGCAGTTAATGAACACTACACACAGACGGCTTAATCTTTCATTAATTGTTTAAATTGCTCTCTTATCTCCGGTCACCTAAAAGCCTAATCGCCAACCTGCAGGTTGGTTGAGATTCGACGCTTCTTTTCCTTAAATAAATTTTTAAATTCTAATTTTGTGATAAAGAAAATTCGTGAGCAAAAAATCTTCATCTGTTACTGAATTTATCATACTCAAACTTAAATGCGGGTCACGTGTTGAAAAGAAAAGCTTAATCTAAAAGTATACCTGTAGGATTTTGTTTTCAGTGACATTACCCCTTCCCTAGGATTTACATGTCCTAAATTTCATCCTCATAATTATCAAAATTCAGTGTTTCTTCTCATCCTCATTCCTTTCTAAACATATCAACTCTTACTTTGATGAAAAAAAAAACCCGGAGGCTGAGAACTTTGAAATCTGTCGAAAATATCTCGTGATTAAGGACAGGTAATGAGAACTAATATGAGACAGTAACTTAAGAACACTTTGCGATGTTATCGAAAAAAGAAGAACGAATGAATTTGAAAAGATACGGATCGTCGGGCATCAATATGTGGGACAAAATCTTAAAACGAAGCTGAGGAAACGTCATTCAATGGCTCCACGAAATGTCTTGTGTGTAGCATTATAACTCCACACCTTTCACTGTGTGTCTGTGTGTGCGCCCGCATGAATAAGCAATATTGACGTCGTGCCCGTGAAGGAGCCGCAGGTAATAAGATTTCTGTATGTGCGGGGGCCGGGAGTGAAGAGAATCATATTGAATGTAGGTTTTTTTTCGGGTGAATAAGGATCCGAGAAGTCACGATCAGAAGGATTTATTTTAGAGTCGGGAGGTAGTAAGGGATGTTGGGGGTACCACAAGAACACCATCGGGGCAATAAGATTTGCATGTCCCATAATTTCACGCCTTGTCCCCATCCCCCCAGCACTTCTGTCTGATATAAATTAAACATATAGCTGTTGGAGTGCGCTGTTTAAGTCGGTTTATTAAAAGATAAAATTATTTAATTATAAATTTTTTTTCGTTTACAGGATTCAGATTTGATGGCTTACATAAAAAAAAGAGATATCGAATGATTTTAACTAACCGATTCAGATTATTTATTTATTTGTTTTTGTTTGCAGAAAACCATTACCTATTTAACTGTGTGTATTCTCTGCCATGCACTTAAAAGAATAAATGAATGAATAAATAATCTTGTGATAAATTCTCTTAAGGACCACTCATTAATTTCAGAATTCCGTTTTTTATATTTTTTTTATAGAAATATATTTTTCAGCTTAAACTTTTAAACAATCGTGTCCGAATCCACTTACGAACCCGACAAAGTGGATCTCACATATCGGTCCGTGGCGCTCTCTGGAAGGAAGCTCATGCAGTGAGGGGAGCTCTGCAGGGAGAGTGTGGACCTTTGATCAGTCCTGGGGACAATATTAATCATCCTGAACCCGAAAATTCTGGATTTACTTTTCCGGTATAGTATAAGGAATAACCGAACCCGAAAGCATCGGATTTTTCCCCGACCGGTTCGGCTGTGGTAGTCCGTATGTGTGTTGCGAACCACATTTGTCAGGGGGGAGGGGGGAGGGGTAGTTAAAATGGGCCGAGGGGCTATTTAGCATTTACAGCACGGGACAGTGGGATAGATAGGACAGGACAAGGGAACCATACCAAGGCGACGTACAACAGTGGTGTAGTGATATATACACGTAACACTCGCAGATGATGGGTCACCCCTTTGAGGTTATGTAAACACTGCATAATTGTCGGCTCCATTTAAGGAAATGCCACGAGTTGGTTGAGGAGAGCGACTAATATTTTCGCAGGTAGATGTAAAAGTCCGAACATGACGTAGCGGAGATGACTAAATTTTCATTTTTATTGCGCTTGTTTTTACCGATAAAACAAGATAGAAAGGCAAATGACTCAAGGAAATCGTATTTAATTTTGGCTTTTGGTGACGGTGACTAGTGAGAGGGGGGTGCATCTTTGGATTGTACACCAATTTGGCTATGTTTATGTCCCCGGTCCCCGCACGTCCTTCCTATGCTATTTGGAATGTCCCGTTTCCACCGCATCCGCTACACTCGTACTAAAAAGGATCCAGAATTCTCGAGTCGGTATCGCTTCCATTTCAACGGCACGGTTTCCTCGCTGTTGCCTGACAGGCTGGTGCGTCACGCTTATTGCACAACATTATGTGTCGAGAAATAGTGACAAGACAATCAAATTGAATTGTCACCATCAATGTAAGCAGCAAACAACTTGTGTAAGCCCTTGTCTTTTTTTATTTCGCGAGCCTTGTAAAATCTGGATTATCTCAAGTGTTTTTCCCTCGTAATCGAACAATGCCCGACACATGATGGATGGAAAGTTTTTATTTAACTTGGAGTGATCACAACGATGGTGCATGAAAGAGGAAATATCGATCGTTAAGTAACAACGAGCATGTCTCATTCATTTAACAAGAGCTCAGCGTTCACATTGTGCCTCTATTTTCACTTGGTAAATTACGATGTTTTTGACAACATAGTTGTCCAAAAGTAAGTTGTTGCCATGCACAGTGTCCATACCAATTAGTTGTCATTGAACCAATTGGTTTTTTTTTTTTTTTTGAATTTCTTCCTTTACAAAAGGAGCCCCAAATTCAAAAACAGAACAAAAAAGAAGATTTTGAAGCACAAAAAGTCCGAATCGCACAAATCTAACCCACATCCGGTAATTTTATCGGATTGACAATGATATCATTCTACTTAACTGCTCCTTCACAAAGTAATTGCTGTTGAACTCTAGAAAACCCATAAAATTCTATTTATTTTTTAATTAATTTTCTCTAATTTTTATTAAATTATCTTTTTTCACACATCTTAAATTTACCGTAATCCTCTTCTAGTGAATTGCCCTTAACAAACTTTCAGGATTCGCACCTGATTTTAGATGTCTGCAAAAAAGTAGATATCCATCGTAGTGATGAGATTACAAAGATGAACTTCTATCACCTCAGCCTATCCCACCCCCACCCCACAAAAAAAAAAAAAAAAAACTTCTATCACCTCCCGTGCACTGCACAGGTTAAATTGCAGCACCTATTAATTTAAAACCGAGATAAATGAATCCTCAGCAAAAAGTTGCTGCATTGAAGTGGAAGGAAGGACAAAAATCCTAAGAAAGTCTGCAAAATTTCTGCCATGTGTATCAAGTTAGAGCCAGAAACTCGACTCAAACCCACAGCAAGGGGGACGAGATGATCGAATGCAAGTCCGCCATTGCACCGGCCAAAAACCCAATCTTCTTTGCCAAGTCGCAGCCTTGTAATGATTAATCATGGAAACATCAAGTTACTCCAAACTCGTCGATGTATCAGTTGAAATGTGTAGTGCCGAAACAGGTTCAAGTCACCTTCTCATAGAAGTGAGCATTCCTTGGCAATGGCGTTTAGAATTTGCATCAAAGGGGATCTGCAGCTTGAGTGGAGTCCCATCATGAAGCTGCGTATCGAGCCTGCAGAGCGAATTTCACGACCTCATAAAAGGAGACCACAATCCCAACTGAAGGGCCTGCACGAGCAACTCGCGGGCCTACTCCAGTGAAAAGCCCTTTCAGACCTCCATCCCTGCTTCATTCCCACAAGGCATTTCGTAAATCATATGAAACTTCACCAAATCACCAAATCACCTACTAATTTCTCCATCATTGTATGTTATTTAATATAAAAGCAAAGTATATATACCTCCAGATCTCTGCTAGAGTCTTCCTTGTAGTCATTCTCAATGCTCGGACTGGGTCCTTCTGAAAGCCAAAGTCAAGACGAGAGCTTGTTAATGCAAGAAAAACTTGATATGAAGATTTAGAAGTCACCATACAGGTTCAGCGTTGAGCATAAAATTCTTTTCACAGCACGGAAGAAACTTTTAGAGTAAGTATTTATTAACATTTAGAAAACTAACCTCTATCTGCCTTCGTGTTTTGGCAACATCAAGAGGACATGTGGCAGCACCAGCAAGACTTCCTGCAAGAAACCCTGCCAAAAAATTCACCCCGAGGACATTTGCAGCGTTGGCTTCATCACCCACAACACTGAGGAGCTTTCTCCTTGTCTAGAAATAAGAGAGCAGCAGATAATTAATATCACAAAAAGTGACATATATGGACCAAAAATTGCTACTGACTAGTAGAAAATATCAGGGATAGAAGTCTCACAGGTTCAAGAGTTGGCCAACAGATTGCAGAAAAGGGAACGTCTCGAGCAAGCTGTGTCCCCATGCCTGTCCAAAGGACCCGATATCCTTGCACTGTCATTATTATAAAATTTAACATAAGCCACTAAAGCATAAAATGATATTGCGAAAAAAGTTCACGGTGGGAAGAAGGTGAAGAAAAAGATCGGCACAAGAGATCCACGTCCGATAAACTTAAAATAACTGCACACTTCAACACAGATATGTGATATAAGGAAAAGCAGAAACACTGAGGAGCTTTCCATGGACACGGGTGTGGCAAAAAGGGGTTCCACCAAAAGTCAGTTTCTTTGCGTGGGAAGCAGTTTGGGGTAGAGTCCTTACGATAGATTACTTGAAGAGAAGAGGAAAGGTTTTGGTTAATCGATGCTTCCTTTGCAAAGGGGAGGAAGAATCCATTAACCATATGCTTCTGCATTGTCGATGGACCCGGGGGCTGTGGGAGGTGGCATACAGGAGCACGGGGATCAGCTGGGTGCAAGCAAGCACGGTGAAGGAGGAACTAAGTGCTTGGAACGGATCAGGGGCTCCCCACAGAATGAAGACTCTTGTTAGATTAATTCCTTTCTCCATTTTTTGGTTTACCTGGAAGGAAAGAAATAGGAGAGCATTCGAAGGGAAAGAGACATGGGATAGATTGGCAACAGATAGATGGGAAAGGGAGTTAACCTTTTGGCATACAGGGGTGTACAGGGACAGGGAATGGGGTCGTGTGAACATGACGTTTTTTTATTGATGTGTTACACAACCTTTTGTACAAGACCATACCTTTTGTAATTATTTGCACCTATTTGGTGCTGAGTCATATAATCATTTATTTAACGATCAAAAAAAAAAAAGGAAAAGCAGAAACATGGTACAAGTACATGCAACACTCTCGGCAAAGCAAGGAAGAAAACAAAATGATGCACTCAAAAACTGAAGAAGCATCAAACTTACAACTGTTCCTGGAATTACTACTTGTTTTAACATCAGAGATGATGTTGAGCAGAGTCTTCCAGACACCAGGAGGCTTCTTTCCATTTTGAGTTTCTTTGAATGCCTGGCATTAGATTATCGGTACTAAATAAGGAGATGAAATACAAATCGTGATCATTAAAGCTTGACAAAAATTTAATCATGATGTAACAATTTTTTCACCCAAAGAAACCACCAGACAATTAAGATTGGAAGATCTCAGTGTTTATCAAGTGCCAAATATGGTAAAATAGCCATAGAACAAGCTCTACAACCAGAATATCATAATAATCTCATGAGGTGGAGAGATTCTATCAGATCACATGAGATCTGAGAGATATCAGCTTAAGTACCTGCATGCGTGTGCGAGCAAGCTCGATAGGGTAGAAAGATGCACAAGCCAAAGAACGTGCCAGTGATCCCGCAATTAGAGGAACATATACAGTCAGGAATGGGGCTCTCTGGGAAGTGAGTTCCTCCAATGAGTTGCGGAATATGTCGTAACAGGGCAGATATATTCCCACCTGATCCCACAAGTAAAATCAGTAAGAAGTCATAAATCGATCAAAAAATATCTCAGAGAGATTTCTCTGATAACTTCAACACTTATACGAACGGGGGACATACCGTTGGTACAGCCAGTGCAAGGCCAGCATTGGTGCCTCTCCACAACCTCGCAAATCCTTCCTACAAGAACTCTCTCACATCAACCAAATATGGAAGGACAATGATGAGGATATAAGCATATCTACGAAACGCACAATAAACACATTATGAAAACCAACCTGTCGAATAATCTTGTAAAAGACATCAAGGGTGCCTTTGTATTGAAAACATTCAGGGGGGCATATTGAAACAGTACCATGAATCCCAGCACGTGTACAAGTCGGCGAACATCTTAAATCGGCGAACATCTGAGGCAACCCATATAGCAAGGGAGACAGTCAGTAAAGTCCGTTACATAGTGAGGACTTGCTAAGTAATGAAAATGAAAAGTTAGTTACCATGTTGGGCCCATAACACGCCATTCGACCGGTAAGGTTGCTTAGTGGATGTGAATAGGATATTCCTGCAGCCTGTGCTTGCAACCTCGTCTGACATTCAGAGTAGGGGAACTCTTTTAGAAAACCACCATTAGAGTAGCAGTGTGATTCTTAAAGATAATCAGGTTATTAGCCAAGCAAAAGAAAGGACAAGGGATGACATATAAGACCAAATTACTATCCTGAAAACATGTCAGATCAGAGATCAATGCAACCAAATCACTGGTGGAGTTAAAGAAATTGAGAAGAAATGTAACTAAACAAGCAGCAACAGGGTATTGCTGGAATATAATAAAAGAACATCCATGGGATGATATCCTTGGAAATGGAGCAGTCTGTTACATTTAATAAGGGCAAAGGCTAAAAGTTACATCCTGCCAACATCAACAGAATAACAAGTCCCACTCCCCCATAAGAACTAAATTTACAACCAAACAATCAGTTGCCGGGAATTGCTTGACTATAAACGAAGGGCAGCAACACTACGCCAACTTGCAACACCTTTGCACACACATCAAGAGGATTGACTATGATCGCCGATAGAATGGCAGCACCTGCAGCTGAGACTGCTCTCTCTGCAAAACCTAATTTTCCATCTGAAGAATTGCTCTTTGGAGAGTGAGGGTGTGCAGCAGAGTATCCAGCCATCTCAGCACCATGAACCATCAGCTTATGGCGGATGCCCACTTGGATAATGGACGACCGATCGCCCATGTTCATCCAAGGATCGTTTGTGCGTTCTGAATTCGCCATCTTTACCCTCAAAGCTGTGTTCAACGTAATGTTTAAGGCAATGCAACATCGAACATAAAAAAATAGTGTCTTTTCAAGAGGGGAGGTTAAAATTGTCCCTTCCCCCAGTCCTATGAGAAATTTCCGTGCATTTCTTTATCCATGAACTTCCAATCACCGTCCGAATACTTTCCCAAATGGAACTCCGCAACCCGTCATTTGACTAAACACAGCGAAATTCTTTAGGAAACTGCTGGATCGAAAATGGCATTTTCCAAGACCAGATTTGGTCCGCTCTTTCTTTTTCCAAGTTCCTCGGAGATGGAGCGCGAGAAGGGTCAGGAAATTCGCTCACCGGAGGAAAGAAGGGAGTTGGGCACCTCCGAAACGTCAGACGCCGAACTCAATAGAGCCCTCAGACATTCGTTCCACTCGTTCTTCTCTGTTCCGAGGACGAGTCTTGGAGCAGATTCAAGGAAGAGGAGAGGAAAAAATCAAAAACTAATTTAGATTACCGTAGAACACGAACCCTGGGCTACGGTGCTCCTCAGCCGCAGACCACACCTCGAAATGCGGCTGTCGCTGGCCGCTCAAAAGCTGTGGCCGCTCACCGAGCCGCTGCTTCTAGGGCTTTCCGAGTTTCCATGGCGCGTGAGGAAAAGACGCACGAGTAACGGTCCTCACGGGAGATTGCCCGGAAACCCTTGCTAATTTCCAGTTTTGCCCTTAATTTTGTTAATCTTGAAAATTTCTGATAAACTGTCGGCCCATTCTACGGCGCACGATGGGAAAATCTGGGCCTGTAAAAATTGAGGTCCAGTGGGCCTGCACGTGTTTTTATTATATTAAATAATCTTTTTTACACACCTGATTCTGAATCGTACGCATTTCCAGATTGTGGATTGGGATTGAAATAACATTTTAATCACATAATACAAATCCTACACATGTCAACGGGAAGTTAAGATCTTCGGGAGCGAGGAATGTCGGGACTTTATATTTCTGTCTTGTTTTTCCATTTCTTTTCCTAATTATTCAATATATATATATTTACAATTTTATTTATATATAAGCGCTTAATTAGATAAATCTTTGCACATGCACCACTCGAAATCCATATCTCAACGGGTCCTGAGCAGTTTAGAATCGAGCTGAGTTAGTTTGTTCAGAGGTGAAAGTCTTATTGTCATGAAATTTATCTCTTTTCAAGATCCGAACTCGGGAACGGTCTTCGATTTGTATGTCTACATAAGACCCTTTTTATTCTTGTGCTGTCATGCCAAAAACCTAAGTCTCCTGTGCACTGCAACTTACTTCCAATAGTCCCACATCCTCCAAGAGGGTCAGTTGCAAGTTAGACATCAAGGTTTCTTGTCAAGCATGGCCACCGGACACAATCCTTAGGTCTGACTCAAGTCGACATTTGACATTTATCAGGAAAATGTCGGCCTGGCCAAGGAGGAGAGATCCACTATCAACATCAGCGGGATCTGAATTTTAGAATCCATTCAGTTTCTTGGACTGCCTTCTCATATTTGATCATGTCAAAATGCAGGTAAGAAACATAAATTTTCACACTTAGTGATCTTGGTACTCGCAAAAGATAAGGAAATGACTATGACCACGACCGGTAATATTTATCCAACACAGATCTCCTTACTATCGACAATAGATTTTTTTTCATTCACCTAAAACTTATAATGCATAGTGTTGGGATTCAGATGGATTTGTATCTATCAAGCCGCAAAACAATGAAAATGACGGCAAAAGTATTAAAAAAAATTAACATATGTGGTTATGGGCAATTATAATCCGTATTCCATGAGCTAAAATAGTTCAATCGAGATTTTCACTAATAGTAACGTAAAAGTGGAGTGTGAAACCACAAGAGGGCTCAAAACCACACTCATAGGTATGTCTCGTAAGCACACACCTCTCATCCCACTCATCAGCCATCACATCTGACCACAAGACTCGATTCCCCTATTTATAATCATATAAGAGAATCACATATTATATTTTGAGGGACACTAGAGGAAATTCTATTCAAAAGTAACAGCAAGAACACTCCAATTTCAGGAGTTTCAAACATGTGATTAAGTGTAGTGATATTTTTTTTAATAGCCGAGGTATCTGGGCCGACTAGCGGGGTTGCCACCCGTCCTCTTCACGACACATGCAATAGCCCGCAAAAGCACGCGTACCAAGTAAGACAGACGAATTTGACTGGTTCGAGAGAGGTATAAAACCCTCAAAAAGAAAAGCACCTATAGGGATTCAAATTCGGGAGGTCTTGAAGGATCTCCCAAACCGCGACCACCGAGGCTGCCCTCTCGTGGGCAAAGGGTGTCCCATCATTGTTAATCTCTAGTGCTCACCGACTAGATTCCAGAGCACTCTATCCAAACGGTGTCCCGGCACTGTGGCACGACAATCTAGGCCTGAGAGCTTTTCTGCTCTCCTCATTTCAAAACACCTTTTTGTCCCTTAACTTCCCGCATCTTGAGTAAGATCTCCTCCTCGTTTCTTAGATGCATAGGACACATCCTAACCTGCACATGTTCCACTTGCTCATTACAGGAATTACTGGAGTCCAATGATTAGGAGAGACTCTTGTATGTATTCAATTTACCATACCATCCGTAAACTCAACCAATGAATATTTAGCACGTTATCAGAAAGCTCCATGTCTCCTATGTCTCCTTTTTTAATTCATTGATAATATTCTTTTTTAAACATAATTTAAATTTTTTGCTGACGTGTCAAACATTCATAATAAATTCACCGAGCCATCCATTACCTGCCCTCAGTTAAGAATTTCTCAATAATTGGGTAGGCCCACAGTTAAACACAGGACACACAAAAGTCCTCTTGTCTTGCGACAAGGTAGAAACACCAACGAAGGTTCCAAAGGTGTCTCCAATGCCTTTATATTTCTACACACACAAAGGGCCGTGTCCTTTTCAAGGAAACCTTTAGGATCGACAGTTTGTGGATGGATGCGCATGTAGAATAACGAAGACCCATTGGTATTCTGTATACAAATACACAACGTGACACATGCGTGTTTGATCTAGGCAGGTGAGAGTTCATGACTCAAAACCATACCGAAAACATAGACCCTATGCGTGCCGGGGGCAATGAAAGGTACGTCAGGAATGGCCATACAAAATTTGTTTCGATGAAGGGATTGGTTTATTAGTGAAAATAATTGAAGGAAATTATACAGGACATTTTTTTAATTTTAAAATAATGATAATACCATAAAGAGGTAAATAAAAGAATAAGGAGAAAATAGAAGAGCACGAAAAATTTTATTAATGAGAATAACTCTATATATTTTTTTCTCCTATGCTCAGAGTCTGCAAAAGTTTTTGGGGCAGTGCTCAGTATGTATGAAAGAAGAACAGGATATGTGGGAGGTCACAAGCTGCTCTGTCGTCCAACTCAATTCTGATCCTTAAAATTGGGACCAGATTATGTGATTTTCAGTCAACAACCGGCAAAATATTCATCCCTTTAGTCCAATTCAAAAGGGTTCCCCTGCCATCTCCAAGAAAATCCATGGTAAAGATTTTGTTTATATATGTATCATATAATATTCAAGAGTCTTATGATGGTACTTAATCTCAGTTCTAATTTGATCAACACACTAAGGAAAATTCAGAAAAGAGACGCTGAAGTAGCAAACCCATTGACGTATGGTCAGAGTCTTACAAGACTCCAATAATATTTCTTAATTTTTTTTTCTGTATTTTTACTTATTTATTTATTTATTGTGGCAGTGGACTGTTCTGTTGAATCTTCTTCCTTATAATTTTCTCAGTGCCAGTCATATTCATATGTGGAGGAGGCTAAACAAGTCAAATGATTGAAGATTATGGCGAAAAGAGGAAGCAGTCGCTGACCTTTCAATTTCTTCTCATTCATTTTTTTTCCAGCATCGACGAGCTCGATGAACGTCATCACAAATTCATAGACTCGGGTCGAAGCATTGAGGACATTCCCGAACTCATGGCCATTTCCGAAGTTAAGTCATCGGCTATCGATAGAAGCTGTCATTGATTACCGTATCATACTTGAGGAAAAGGCACGCTTGGAGTAATCGTCAAGCAAGGAGTAAGAGCCTGTCTAGCACGAGGAAGAGGACATGAAAAGGACTCTTCCTTTTTTTTCTCCCCATAATATGTACCAATCAATCACAACTACCACTTATCAGAGTGGGGAAAAGAGAGAGGATCCATTGGAAACATCTTTGACCATTGTCCCATGTTTGATTGAACATGAAGGAGGCTCAGGGATGAATTTACGAGAAACGGGTCTTTTTTTTTTTTTTTTTTGGTTTCCCACCCGGTGTCCGGTACCCGAAGGCTGGCCGACTAATCCGGATTCGGGGTACTGTCGGGCGGTTTCCCGGGGACCCCTCCCAAGAAGGTCTGCTGCGTTCACAGGGGCTCGAACCCGGCACCTCTGCTTAAACGACACAAGCCCCTTCCACTTGCGCCAACCTTCGTTGGTCTTAAATTTCAATAATTTTATATATTTTTACTCTCTTATCTTGCGCCACTTGCATTCGCCCATTTACTCTTCATTCAGTTGTACTTTCTCGAGTATAAGACCAAAGCTTAAAAATAAAAATGCCCACGTGGAAAACCAGAACAGGACGCACGAGAGAGCAGCTTTTCTGCCACGTGGCCAATAATTATTGCGGAAGGCTTAATTTCTATTTACCAGTAGAAAAGGGCAACTTTGACTTGTGCACGCCAAAATCTCCTCCGTTAACACTGACGGATGCATTCTAATAAATAATAAACAAATAAGAAATATTTCAAATCCTACCAAAACTGCTCACGCTAAATTATGATTAAATTATCCAACAAAAATAAATAATGATTAAATTAAAATTTGACAAAATTGGAATTTCGCCAGCCGCCGCTTCATTCCGGCGGACCAGCGGCGGCGCCACACACTCTCCTCCCATCTCTATCTACGACGATCTCATTTTTCTCTTCACGGGACGGCAGGCGCATCTGAGGGGAACAGATCGCTGATGTCTTGGAAGTAGTCGTCGACTTGCAGGTCCATGGGTAAGGGCCCCAAATCCAACGGCGAGTTGAGGAAGAGATTGCTGAATTCCTCGTCAATCATCGGCTCCGGTAGCGTGGCCGTGTCCGCGAAGATCGAGGAGTCGATTTCTGGAGCACCGAAATCGAAGAAATCGGGAAAATCCGCCGGCAAATACTCGGACAAGGACGATTCTCCCTGTAACTCCTCGGCCGGTTCGGCCGCTTCTTCCAGCTTGCGAACCGGATAAAACGGTTTAGATTCCGACGCGTCACCGTGCCGGCTGTTGAATCGGAGGACGGAGGTCGGGGAGGAGAGGCAGCCAGGCTGCTGGGACCACTCCGCCGTGGAGTCGTAGCTGGAGACCGGTGACGTGGCGTTAACGTCCACGGCTTTAGTGTTGACGGCGTTATCCTGCCCGGTCTTCTCGACAGTTGACGGTGTGGGGAAGTTGGTCTGCGCGTGAGGCCCACGGAGCCTGAGCGCGGCATCGTCGTAGACCCTGGCAGCCTCCTCCGCCGTGTTGTAGGTCCCAAGCCACACTCGAGCGCGCCGCCCCGGGTCGCGGATCTCGGCCGCCCACTTGCCCCACGGCCGCTGCCTCACCCCCCTAAACTTCTTCCGCCCATCCAACGGCAGGGCCGTCGATGGCCTCCTGGAAAAGCCGGAAGTGCCCCTCTTGCGATCCTCTCTGGCGGCCTTCTTACAGCCTATCCTAATCTCGCTGATGTACCGCTTCACGCGCTGCCGCCTGAAGCCAGGCCTCGGTTCCTCGTCACTGGACGAGTCAGTCGCATCTGGGTCGGTGATGATCACCCTTATGATTCTCGATCCAGCGGGTCTCGACTCTGTAAGCTTGCTCGTCACTGTCATCTCCTCGGTATATTTAACGGGGCGCAAACAGTCACTCTGCTCCATCGCTGCTATCACTAAGCTTCAGCTCACAGAGAAAATCAAGGACAAGGACAGCTTAAAGCTCCTTGGAAAGGCTCAGAACCCGACATGAAATCTGCGGTTTTCTTGATGGGAGCATAGGGAGAGAGAGACAGACAAGAGGAAAGACACAGCAGCGCGGAGCGGAGCAGAGCAGAGAGGGGTTTATTTAAAATAGGACGGGGGGCTTTAGATGGGAACTGTGTGTGCGGAGAAATGGCAAGAAAAATACAAAATTGCTCTGCAGGATTTTCCCAAAGATAGTAAAATATACAATATACACAGTGAAGTAAAAGGGGAAGGTGAGTTAATCGTTCATGAATAGTTCTGGGGCTGACCAATCTCAGTCAGAGCTTTCAATAACTTGCTCTACCGAGAGCGCGGGAGCAATTCTGTTGAGCACGATATCTTCGAACCATGAACAGTGGGCTCAACAGTGAAAGGCGGCGGGACTCAAAAGTTTTTTCCTTGAGAAGAAACGGGTGAGAAGAGGGAACCGGGCTCCTTGATGATGTTGATGAAGGCTCCCCAGAGTGGATAATGAGACAAAAGCAGAGGTTGTTATCGCGTGTCGACGCTAAAGTGAAGAGACAGTCGAAATTCCGTCGTTTTATAAGGAAAAATATTATCATATAATTAATGGATAATATTATCCCGTTTATATAAATAAATATATATGTATTAAATTATTAGTATAATATTTATAATGTGTTATATATTAATAATATATATTCGTGATATATCGATTATGCGGAAAATCTGCTCAAATAGGAGTCTCCACGGAGAAGGATGATGTCAGAACTGAAACCGTCCCATTATTAATGCCTCCTATCCACTTCTGCCCAAAACACCTCTTCACTGGGAAAAGAAGGGGTCGATTTGACCGAGCTGGCAATTCCATCCACGACCATGGATCACACGAACATGTCGAACACGACTGCGTGGTCGAGGCTCCATTGGTCAGCTGCTCAATGAGCCCCAAGGACCAAAGAAAATCTTGTATATAATTATTATATTGTGTTGTAATACTAATTAATATTATAAATTAATATAATTCAGTTAAATTTTTTATTTTTAAAATTTCATTAAAAGATATTAAAATAATTAAAATTTATTAATTTATAATATTATATTAGTACCATAACTTGCACAGCCTTGCAGTCAACCACGCTCTGTTGTTGAACCCGGATGACACTCCCGAGAAGCCAGTAATCTCTTGACACGAGGCTTGCCAAGTGGGCCCAGGGGGAGGAAAAACCGAATAAGCTAATGAGAGCTATTCAAACGGGGTGAGTCAGCAAGCAGGAGCGAATCTTGGGCTTCAGTTGCCGGTCACGTGACACCAAGATACCCGGCTCGGCCAAATTATTATTTGACCAACAAACTAAATCCCCCACCGTTTGGCCGCACACACACACACACACATATATATATAGGTGGGTTTGTATATCTATATATACCCGAGTGTGAGGGATAATCATTGAACGATAAAAAAAGGGCGAGTAATAATCAACTTCTGCTGTAACAAATACACGGCGATTCGGGAAAACCCAGTAAGAATATATTTTCAACATATTTATTTTTCAATTAGAGAGCAGACCATAAATCTAAAATGAATGTGAAGAAGAGGAGAATTAAGGAGTGCAAAAAATTTAGATCTTTTAGTATCTTAAGTGAAAAGTGATATCAGTGCGCTAAATTTTCTATATCTATTTTTTAGGCAAAAAAGAAATGCAATACTTGCCTTAAGGAAAAAAAAAAAAAAGGAGAAAGGCATTACTTATGTAAGAGGCTCAAGTTATATTTACTTATAGCTCGTGGATGGAAGGAAAGTTCGCAAAAAACGTGCTCAATTGTCCTACTCATACAAGTATAAATAAAAAAATTCAGCTTTGGACCAATTGTTCGGAGTGGGTGTTTAAAGCACGTGACAAATGTAAATCACATTATCACGAAAAAGCATATATTAGTTAGTAAAAGTCACATCAGATAATAATATATTAAAGACTTATAAAAGGAGTTGTATGCTACCGTTTGTAAACTTAGCTTTATGTGAATATGATCTCGACCTTCTTATGGGTCTACTGAAAATTTTATAGGCTCTTTATCACTCCCACAAGGCATTACAATTGCCTTGACTTAAATTCTCCTATTAATAATTTTTTTCTATTTATAAAATAAAATGAATTTTTAAATTTTATTTAAGAAAAGAAAAAA